>JAPFFP010076491.1:3469-23188 GCA_026153255.1 Solanum medicagineum | reverse complement strand
GTGTTGGATTGACCATATCCAATTGAGGGGTATGCCTCAATCACCATGGGAGGTAGAGTGTGGCAATCCTCTTAGCTATCAAGGGGTTTGTACCTTCGTAACCTATCAAGGGGTTTGTACCTTGGCACTAGGGTGACGGGTGGCATCATCAATAACCTATCAAGGGTTTTGTACCTTGGTGACCTATCAAGGGGTTTGTACCTTGGCACCAGGGCAATGGGGCGGCATCATCACTAACCTATAAAAGGGTTTGTACCTTGGTAACCTATCAAGGGGTTGGTACCTTGGAACCTAGGCGACGAGGCGGCATTATCACCAATCTACCAAGGGGTTTGTACTCTGGAAATCTAGCTTGGTCTTTTCTACTCATATGCTATCCTACATAAGCATGAGTTACTTAAGCATGTTTTACTTAAGCATTGATCATACATGCGACATTGTTATATTATGCCTACTGCATATTGTTATGCATTTTTACTATGATGCCTATCTCTTGTAGCATTGCATCCTACATACTTAGTACATTCAAATGTGCTAACGCATACTCTATGCCTACATGATGTTACCATGTAGGAGCCGAAGCTCCATTTGGTCATCATCCTCCTCCACATGGCTAGTGGCTTCCATTCACGCTAGTTGGTGAGTCCACATGTGCGAGGGCAATATCTATGTTCTTAAGCTATGTATTAAAGACTTTCCTTCTTTTTGGTATACTTTTACTATGAGGGTGAGCCCAGTTGCTTGTCTTAGGCCCCATTAAGTCCAATGTTAGAGGTGTTGTTGGGCAAGTTATGTATTATGCTTGAGCTTTCATTTACTTATGATATTCAATCTATTTTAATATGAGTCTCTCCCATAGTCCCAATTCCCCTTATTTATGTTTCTTACATTGTTTTGCATTGCTTCCACAACCAAGGATGTGTAATGATATGCTACAAGGATTGTTTGGGGTTCCTTCGGGTTCCCCTTTCGCTAGTCATGTCTAGCATCTACGCTTAGGTCATGACATCTGGGCTTTATGGCGCAATACAAACCAGACGCAGAGTCGAGATTACACAGTGGTACACCCCAGGCTTGTTGCGCCCTTGGCGCGGACAGTCACTGGAAATCGTAAAATGAGTGAAAATTATTTTTTGCTATGAGTCTTCTAAAATCTAGGTTATACCCATTTCCCACTCAACTTTTCCCCTTGATCGAGAATGTAAAGTCGATTTTTTGAAATCACGCATGATTTTTGAGATATATGGAAATTACGATTATGGGGCATTGTAATGCACATGAGGGGTGTTTCAATATCTCTCCCTTGGGAACATTCATCCTCGAATGTCAAAGAAACATGCGTAAGAGAAGTAAACATGAAGATTTCATTCGGAAATGAATGCAACCAAATGCACTTAAACAACATTTTTCAAAAGTCTCAACATGAATGTCAAAAATCATCATGAACTTGTTACCATAAACATGAATACATGAAAAATGACATGAAGGCTGAAACTTAATACTTGAAATCAAAGATGGGACTTGAGCTATTACCCTTAGCTTGAGTAGATTGGAAGAGATATGGGTATTGCTTTTTCATGTCCGCCTCGGCTTCCTAAGTGACACTTCCAGCTTGTTGAATCCTCCAAAGGACCTTGACAGATGTTACATCTTTCTTCCTCAATCTTTTCCTTTATAAGATTCATTTTCTCCATGGTATACATTACCAAGTCCAGTCCAATTAAAACCATCCCATCAATAAATCTCCCTCAGATCTCTACACATCTTTATGGAACAGGGGTGAATAGAGTAGGATGAATTATGAGCCTCCTTCAAAATTAACTCCCTTAAGTCACAAACATTAGGCACACACAACCTACTTTGGTATCTAAGGGCACCATATCCCCCTTGTAGAAAGCTTCCACTTTGCCATCCTTCACCAAGGTCTTCAACTCTTGCAAGGTGGGGTCAAGATCTTGTCTTGACTTCACTTCCTTAATAGAAAATTTAGAACTAGCAACAGCCACTACACCACCATTTTCAACTTCATCCAACCTAACCCCAAATCTAGCCAACCGGTGAACTTCTCTAGTCACCTCATTGCCACCATCATCAATATGAGCTAGACTACCCATGTACACTTTAATTAGAGCATCGGCCACAATATTAGCTTTGTCGAGGTGATAATGCACACTCGTATCATAATTTTTGAGGAGATCTAACTACCTTCTTTGTGTCAAGTTAAGTTCCTTTTGTGTGAACACATATTGAAGACTCTTGTGGTCTGTAAACACGTCAACATGAACCCCACACAAGTAGTGATGCCAAATTCTCAAAGCAAACACCATGACCGCCAATTCAAGATCATGGGTGGGGTAATTCCGCTCATGCACCTTACGTTGCCTAGAGGCATATGCTATCACCTTGCCATGTTGCATCAAAACACATCCCAAACCAATTTTTGAGGCATCGCAATATACCACAAACCCTTCCAACCCTTCCGGTAGAGCAAAGATAGGATCAAAGACAAGCTTATCTTTCAAAGTTCGAAAACTCTTTTCACAGTCATCAGTCCACACAAATTTTTCCATCTTTCAGGTCAACCTTGTCATAGGAGAAGCAATAGAAGAAAAGTCATTCACAAACCTCTGGTAGTAACCCACTAAACCCAAGAAACTTCTAATATCCAACGGAGTCAAGGGTCTAGGCCAATTTTTTATCACCTCCGTCTTCTTAGGATCCACCTTAATGCCATCACCCGACACCATATGCCCTAGAAAAGCAACCTCTTTAAACCAAAACTCACATTTTTATATCTAACAAACAACCTCTAATCCCTCAAGATTTACAACACCACACTCAAGTGATTCACATGCTCTTCCTCATTTCTAGAATAAACCAATATATTATCAATAAATACAACCACAAACATGTCAAGGTAGGGTTTAAAGACCCTATTCATGAGATCCATAAATATAGCCGGTGCATTAGTCAACCCAAAAGACATAACCATAAATTCAAGGTGCCCATACCGAGTCTGAAAAGCCATCTTGGGAATATCACACTCCCTCCCCTTCACTGGTGGTATTCGGAACGAAGATTAATCTTAAAAAAGCGACTAGCCCCTTGTAGTTGATCAAAAAGGTCATCAATCCTTGGTAAAGGGTATTGGTTCTTTATGGTAGCCCTATTAAATAGTCAGTAATCATTGCACATTCTAAGAGAACCATCCTTTTTCTTCACAAATAACACTGGATCACCCTAAGGTGACTTACTAGGCCTTATGAAACCCTTCTCCAACAAATCCCTCAATTGATCCTTCAACTCCTTATGACGTTATGTTACTCTTTATGAGGTTATGCTACTCCCTATTAGGTTATGTTACTCTTTATGAGGTTATGCTACTCCCTATGAGGTTATGTTACTCTTTTTGAGGTTATGAACTATGATGTAATCCTTACCCTTATGTTTGATTTGGGTTATGAACTCATGCTATATCTCTCACCCTCTAGTATAAGGTAATTGGATAAGCTAATTATGTTATCTTAATGGGTTAAGTAAGCTATGAATGAATGGATATTTTCAAGCATGTTGTACTACAAGCATTGTCCATGCATGCCATTGGTATATTATGTGTATTGCCTATTGTTATGCATTTTGATTACATTTTCTATCTCTTATTGCATTGCATCCCATATACTTAGTACATTCAAACGTACTAACGCATACTCTATGCCTACATGTTGTTACCATTTAGGAATCGGAGCTCATATTGATTCTTCTCGTGGTTAGATGAATTGTTAAAGTTTGCCTTTGGTGAGTCCTCTATTCCGGGGACAATGACTATTCTCTTATGTTATGTATTAAGACTCTCTTTCGTTTACTGTATACTGATGACCATGAGAATGAGCTCGGTTACTTTGTCTTGGCCCCCGCTAACTATCTATGTTTATAGGTGTTGTTGGATAAGCTATGTATTATGTTGTGCTTTGACTCATCTATGTTATTTAAGTACTAAACTCTTGCTCTCCCCCTTAGTCCTTATTCCACTTTTTCATGTTATTTATATTGTTTTATATTGCTTCCGCGACCCAGAATGTGTAATAATATGCTATGAGGCTTGTTTGGGGTTCCTTAAGGTTCCATATTCACCGGTCAAGTCCAGGCCCTAGGCTTGGCTCATTACACTTGATGTGCTGTCAAAATACAACACATTGGTGCCTGAAACAAGAGATTTTGTGAGTTGTTAAAGCTACTTTTTATTGTTTTGATTTGTTTTTATGTTAATCTTGAATAAAAGTTAGGTTGACATGATTTTGAAGAAAAGTTGCAGATGTTACTGAAGCATAGGCCATACGAGCCCACTTACGAGTTGTAGCTCACGCTACAATTCGTAGGTTGTGTCATAACAAGAATCAGAGACCAAAAATTATAAATCTGCCAATTGAAAGTCACCCCTACGAGCCAAGCCTATGAGTCGTAATGCACACTACGACTTGTGTAGGTGGACTCGTAGCAAGAATCTGAGATCCAAAATGTTGGACTAAAAATTGAAGACCAAGACTATGAAACAAACATATGAGTCATTGCCCATACAACAACTCGTACCTATAGGTCATACCAGTTCAGTCCAAGATGCCAAGAACCTGATACGAGACCCCAACTATGACTCTTACTTCGTCCTACGAGTCGTACCTGCGTAACTTATCAGCTGTCAACTGCCTTTTCTGTGTAAATTCTAGGGTTATTTTGTAAATACTATATATAGTTTAAGGTAGGTTTTTTTAGGGAGTTCGACCATTAGACATTCGAGAATTACATTTTGAAGCTTTTCTTAGGTTTTTAGGGTAGTTTATTATTCTCGCTTGGAAAACCCATTTTGGGGATTGCAAATCTTTCCTTGTACTTATTGTTTATCAATCAAGCTTGTGGGTTTTCAACTTGTGGTGCCTATCTCCTTCATTGTTATTGGTCAAACTCTCAACTATGTCTATTATATGCATTCTTGTGTGTTTTGCTTTAGCCATGAGCAGCTAAGCACCCACAACTTGGGGTTATGGGAACCATGGGTAGTTGACTTGAAATAATCTAGATTTCTTTCACTTCTATGATTGGGGTTTTACATGTATTATCTATTTCCCTTCATTTTTATTGTTGTTTGGTGGTGGCCAACACCAAACCCTACCGATGATCACAATCCCGACCAAGGTAGTGACGAATAGGAAAAGGGAAGTAGATGACAGAATTTGATTGATGAGTTCTTGTCTAGTCAAATAAACCTGACAAAGGGGAGGTTAACTGGGACTATTGGTAATGGTTAGTTGGCACGCCATGGTGGCCGACCAAGCGCCATGGTGAAATTCAACCTTCACCTTCACAAGAGGACTCGAAGAACCTAAGTTACTGTCCTGCATGCAACTCACTAATTATAGTTATGTATCTAGGTTAATCAAGTCGACGAACGATGGGGAACACAATTCCCAAGTTGTTCCCAAAATGGAGTGTTTCCTTACGATATAGTTAGTGTTTGTTTTAGTTTTTTTTTTAATCACCCCCCCCCATTTATAGAATATAGTCATAAATACTAGAAATGATTAGTAATGAAGTCTTGTAGTTAAGCCCTGCATTCCCTGTGGATTCGACCCTAACCTCGGATAGGTTAATTACTGATAGAGACCGTTTTGTTGTTGGAGCATGATCATAATAAAAAATTATGGCGCTGTTGCTGTTGAATACGGCTAGATTTTGGTTTCATTTCACTATTGGTTAGTTCCACTATTAGTTTCTAGAGTCTCTTGTATTTTACTTTTGTTTTTTGTTTTTGTTTGATTTCTTTTGCAGGGTGTACTGGGTTGTATGCCCAACACAAGGAGCCAAGGCAATCCCTTAGCTCCACTAAATTTGGAGATTCATCGGCTAGTAAGAAGGATGGCTCAAGTGAATGAGGACATTGAGGTTGAGGAGGATATGTATACGAATTAGGATATAGATAGAGAAGAGAATCCACCATAAAGGGGTAACAGGCCACAGCTCAGGGACTTCAATGAAAATGCTTATGGATGGAATCAATATCGATTGAACATTATGGCTATGGATGTTACGGGTGCTATAGTACTGCCTCCTTTACCGGCAGATACTAATTTCGCGATATCGAATGGATTGCTCTAAATGCTCCAAAACCAGGATCTATTCACAACGCTACCTTCGGAGAATCCCTACTGTCATCTTAAGAATGTCGTGTTTATTTGTAAAAGTGTCATGGGGACACAAAACCTTTCTCTTGTTGTTGTTGGGTTAAGAGTGTTCCCACTGTCATTGACTGGCAATGTAGCTATACAGTTGTCTGAGCTTCCTCCGGGCACTATCACAAGTTGGGTTGAACTTCAGAGGGTATTCCTTGAAAGATACTTCCCTAAGATCTAAGAGTTGAAGGTCAAGGATCAAATCAACAACTTTGAGCAATTGCCAGGTGATTCTGTTAGCACAACATGGGAAAGGTTTAGTTAATGCTGGATGGTTGCCGATCACAAGATTGTGGATTATGCCTTGTTCAAAATTTTCTATAGGGCACTTGACGAGAATAGTCAAGCTTGTGCTGATACAATCATGGGAGGCATGTTTCTAGACCAACTTTTGCATTGATAGTAGCAAGAATGGAACAAGTGGTCAAAACAAATAGAGCATGGGGAAATGAGAGCAATGTGTGATGAAACCTTCTTGTGCGGTCAATACCAACAATGAGCAAGCAAAGGTGAACGAAGAGATCATGGAGCAACGTGCTCAACTTCACAAAAGCATGGACTTAGTCTTGAAGCAAAACCAAGCTAGCGTCCATGCGGTCACTCACCAACCTCTGAAGGCTCCTACCTATGATGATCTATTCTTTGATGAGGATGCATGTTTTCTAACCAACCAAGCGGCGGGTTTTCGGAACAACCCCCAAGGGTCCCATCCGGACTATTGGAGGCAAGGTTCCAAAGGTCGGAACTTCAACCTTGATCGGAAGCATAGAGAAAAATAAGGTGGATACTATGAGAGAGAGAGAGAGAGAGAGAGAGAGAGAGGGAGTGTTAGATGCAGATTAGGGGAGAGAAAAGGGCTACAAGAATGGTTCTTTTGTATACTCTCACAACCATGATGCCGGGTCAAGTAACTCCAGGATCGAAGATATGTTTGAAAAATTGTTGAAATGTCCTAACCATCAAGATGAGACTTTAAAGGGAATGAAAGCAGATATTTCAAGTTTTAACTAAAAAATAGTGTCTCACTTGGTAGCAATCAACAAACTTGAACAACAATTTGGACAAGTTTTTTCATAGTTGAACCAATACCAAAAGGGCACCCTACCAAGGAATACGGTTCAGAATCCTTAAAATGAAGGGCATTGCATGGCAGTGATGACTAGGAGTGGCAAAAGCATGGTAGAGCCACCTATGCCAGTGATTATGGATGAATTTGATGAGAAGGGTCTTGATGGTGAAGTTTAGGTTGAGGGAGAAGACTCGAAGGTTGTTGGGATGCAATAAGAAAAAGTAAGGGAGCATGAGAAATTGCAATCAATTCCCAAACCTCCTCCTCCTTTCCCTACTTAATAGAAAGGAAGAGGAAGGTAAATTAAAACACTTCCTCTCGATGTTGAAGCAACTCTCCATCAACATCCCTTTTCTTGAAGATTTGGAGAAAATGCCGAGGTATGCCAAATATATGAACGATTTGGTCATCAAGAAACGCACTTTGAGCCGAGAGTTCTCGCAAGAACTCCAACAATGTAGTGTGATTATGACCAAATGCCTTGTGCAAAATAAGAAGACCCAGGGACATTCACAATCCCTTGCACTATAGGTGAATTGAATTTGCAAGAGCATTATGCAACTTAGAGCAAGCAACAATTTAATGTCTCTTGCCATATTAAAAAAGCTTGGCCTTGGTACTCCTACCCAGATAAGAATGAGGTTTCCTATGGTAGATCGAACCACTAAAAAGCCAGAGGGAATCCTTTTGGATGTGCTTGTTAAAGTTGATAAATTCATCTTTCCGGCAGATTTTGTGATCCTCAACTGCGAAGTTGATTTTGAGGTGCCCATCATTTTGGGGAGACCATTTTTGGCCACTGGGAGAGCCCTAGTGGATATGGATTCAGGTTAGCTGCGGTCCAGGGTTAATGATGCAGAAGTTGTGTTCGATATTAGCCAATCCATGAAGCACCCAGATGAGTGCAAGAGTCAGGTGTGGACCCTCGATGATAGTTGATCAAAGAATATGACAAAGTCGAGCCACAACATTAAACAAGGCGTTTCTTGGGAGGTAACCCAAGCATTGTTGAGAAGTGTTTGTTTATTTTTAAATGTTTTTGGTTGTACAGATCTTTAGGTACAAGTTATGAGTTTTTTATGATTCAAAGACATTGATGCAATTGTAATATCTTGGGAATTGTTGTGTTTTGAGATTTGATTTGCAGGTGTAAATTGAAGAACTGAAGATCTGAAAAATGACATTTGGAGCAGCCTCTACGATTAGGCCTACGAGTCATAGTCCTCACTACGACTCGTAGTCATGCATCGTAGAGGGAATCAATAAGTATCAGAAGTTGGTACATATACTATGAGCCAACCTTACGACTCGTAAGACACCCTGCAAGTCATAAGTAGGGTTCATAGTGCCTAGGGAAGACTCCTATATATTTTATAAGTGCTGGGGCTGATACGAGACTGGGACCTATGAGTCATAGTACGACCTATGACTCACAATCAAGCTCTCGTAGCCCCGATCTGAAGCTTTTTATAAGTCAACCTGACCCTAAGATGGCAGAAACCCCCATTTTCACTCCGTAATTCTTTCTCCAACCGAAATCCTTGCTCCCCACGTCATCTTACATCAAAGATTGTGGTGAGGGTATCGATATTTAAAGTTTTGATACAAATTTCATTTTACTTTGGTTCACTTCTCAATCCGATTGGTTAGCTCTTTGATTTAGTTTCTCAATCTTTGGTGATGAGCATTATCCCTTATATGAGTTTAAGTTTAGTTTGATCATGTTTAAGCATGCCATACTTTGATTATTGAATTAGACTTGTAATCTATGGTTTTTAGGCTTTTTAAAGAGTTGAGTTGTGAATTTAACCTTGTTGAAGTTCTTGAGTAGGTGATTGTGAGTACGAAATTTGTGATCTTTGGTATGTGATGTATAATTCTTGCTCGCTTATGGTCTGAATGGTTATCCGAGTTGAAATTTAGGAAGTAAGGGTGTGATGCCTATGCTTGAACATTTTGGGTTGAATTGAATTGCTATGTGTAGAAATTGCATTCCTGGGAGTATTGTGTAGTTATCAAGTGTTAGTTTGCAAAGTATTTTGTGTTCGGTGTGGTTGACGAGATGTGGAATTGGTTTCGACTCTTAGGGATAATAGTCATTTCAAATTTTTGATATTAGTACGGAATTGATAATGTGCGATTTAGCTTTGTCTTGCTCTGATGTGCCCGATTAAATTGACCTTTTTGGGTAATGTGTGCCTTATGTGGGAAAATGTAGGCACTACAGGTGACATCTGTGCTCAGCTACGAGGCACTCCTAAAATTTATAAGTTCCTATCGAGTCGTAGTGGCACTTCGTAGCAAGCATCAGACACCTGTAGTTCCTTCATGTTTCCCATACGAGACCCACATATGACTCGTAGCACTTGCGACGACTCATAGTGAGGGTCTCGTAAGCTTTCTAAGTTTTGAAAATGTTTTTGAAATTAGGTACGAGAGTAAGACTACGACTCGAAGGACATCCTACGAGTCATAACTATGCCTTATATATGGGATCAGAAAGCATTTTTGAAGGCATACTGGTTCTAAAAGGCCAGTATATGATTCGTAGGTCACCCTACGAGTCGTAACTGCACTCGTGCCTGCACATTTACAGTTGTATCAGTGCATATTTACTTTCTATTTATCTTTGTTTCTTGTTCTTTGCTTTGTATTTTAGTGGGTCAAACATCTTGGACTTACATGTTGCTTTGTGGGTTGTTTGCAAATAAAATGCCTCCAAAATACAAACGGGCAATTCAAGCTCTACAATGGAGGTTGTGGGATGAATCCTCAGAAATCGAGCAATCCCAGGTCTTTGTGGAAGTCCACAGAGTCAAGTTAGACCTAGAGGCTAATAGACCTCCTTATCGGGCACTCGCAATACAAACGGCCATGGAAGTGAGTAGTTCCTCCCAGTCTAAAGAGGACGAACAACAGCGCAACGGGGATGGGTCAGATAGCAGCTTGGCATAGATGACCCCCTCACGCTCGGGTTCAGAGTCAGAGTCAGAGAGCACTTCTCAACAAAAGGAGGTCAAGTCCCAGCCCCCAGCCGACCGCAAATGGTGCATCCCTGGGATGAAGGAAATATATGACCAAGGTTTGGAGCCTAAGGGGCAAGGCAAGCCGGTTCGCCAATTTCATGAGGAGTCCTGGCTGAATGCCTCAGGCTTAGATAGAGTGCCCGGATTGGATGCTAGGTTGGATGAGCATGGACTATGATGGACCACAGAGTAGTTGGACAAGTATGTCCCTTATGTAGTCTGTGAGTATTATGCGGCATACCTTGCTACACTCCATCGGGGGTTGCCGAAGAACAAAAGACCAATTGAGCAGCCAAGTCTACGGGTAGTGATAGTCTTGGGGAGGATAGTTGATATCTCGGAGGAGACGATCCAACAAGTGCACTTTGGGCCTACTTATACAGCCCCTCAGTCCACCACGAAGTACAATAGCTGTATTGAGAAGATGAGGACAGTGGTGACTTGGAAGGACATCAAGGCTAGGACGGAGCTTCTAAGGTGGATCGCTAGCCTGATTTGTGAGGAGGGTGTTGAGCCGCCGTGGGTCACAAACCATGAAAATCTTATAGTAAAAGTCCACCTCTCATTCCAGGACAAGTTCTAGTGTTCCATTATCTGTTGGTGTATTAGGCCAAGTTTTACGGATAATGTGATCAGCCTTGAGAGAGTTGTATTGTTGGCCAGCCTTCTAGCTGATTATGCTATAGTTGGGCCCAAATCATTTCGGAGCAGATTCACGAGGCTATAGCTTGAACGAATACTTCATTATCATTTCCAGTTTTGATTCATCGACTATACAGTGCAACAAGTGTTCCTATTGACCCTCACCGGGACTCTCATGTACAGGCCACACGCACTATGGATCCCAGCCTGATAAAGGATGATGAGAACTCGGGTAGCCTTACAACGAGAAGCTCCTCCAGCTATGCCAGAGGCATTCCTGGTAGGGCCTTAGATGCCAGATTCACCTCCAGATACTACCGGCACTACTCCAGCTACTACAGAGCCCACATCTGCGGTTGAGATCGAGTTTACACCATCCTCTCGCACTCCAGCACCAAAAGTACCTTCTTTATAGGTTGAACCTCTTTTCTCTGATGTTGCATTTTGGGCTTTATTGTGTAGTGTGACTATACTAGAGGGGAGGATACGTGAGCTATCAGTGCGAGTCCGACCATTGATTGAACAGATTGTTCGGGACTCCGAGGAGAGGATGAAGGCATATACTCAAGATTTGGTTAATGAGAGTGTCCGAGCAGTGGATACCAGGGTCGATGCATTTGAGGCCAGAGTTCACAAGAGGCTTGAGGGAGCTAGGCCTGTCGATGCGAGCGCAGTTACTGAGGAGTTGCCAAATTCAAGACCGACTTATTATAGATGTTGGCAGCCCCTATTCCAGCAATGAAGGGAGCATCAATTGAAGATGACACATTTGATTAGCTTGCCGACCGTCCAGACACCTGAGGGAAGAGGCCCCTCGAGCACGTTGACCCAGAGCCAACCCCGAAGAAGTCGAGACAGGAGGAGCAGCCCATACCTAAGGAGGTGGTGCAAGAGTCGCTTTTGTTGGTGACTATTCAGAGAGAGAGCACAGTACACCCCACCTGGAGAGGGTACTTCTGGCACTGCAGCAGAGGAGGAGAGACAACCTTAGGACCCAACAGACCAGCCTGAAACTGATGCTTGATGCATCTTGATGTTTGACTTCTTTTGACCCCAGTGATCATTTGTTATGTTAGATACTTTGTTTTCTTTTCAAACAATCTTTTGATTATGTTGGTTTTTGGTTCTGTTTAAATATTTTTATGTTGTATGTTATTTTTAATTCTACTTTGAATGTTTACTTTTGGTTTTTAATGGATGTACGCATATATTTCTACGATATTGTGTTCGGTTTTTATTCTTGTATGTAGTTAGAGGATAAAGTATCATCTTTTGGTGGGGTGGTGGAAGTTAAGGACCAAGGTGAAGTCTGAGTAGCCTCAAGTCCATAACATTCCCTATTTTTAATCCTAAGGTTTTCTTGTTATGTTTCTTTTTCCTTGTGGATGTTTTATTTTCTATTCAATAGACATGTTTTAGGAAGTATATATGATTTGTAAATGCATAGTAATATTATCTTTTGGCATATATATAGTTCTTAGATTTTCTTTAAACTTTTGATGCAAAATTGGGTACCATCAAAATTTTTGAGGTTGTGATTGTTGATGCATCAATACATTTTGTAGTATATGGCAATGTGTGTCCTGATGTTGTGAAGGTAAGTTGAGACTGAAAGCATGACTTGTGAGTCTATACTTGATTTCGGATGTAATTGCCACGTGTGTTGTAAGCTTATTTTGATGCATTCATGTATCATATTATGGAATCATAACTTGCACTAGTACTCAAAGGTTGGTTTTGTAATTTGGTTGATTTGGAAGTGATCTTAGGCCTTTGTTTTGATAGTAAGCCCACTTTTGCCTAAATTACCCACCTAATGAACTAGTGAATCCCTTGTTCCAAATGTTTGAGCTGTGTACTCATGTTTCTTGACACATTGCTGACCTTACATCATTTGATGAAATACCCTGATATTGGCCCCGATCTATCCTTGAACATGTGAACCTTGATTGAGGCTAAAAGCCTAAGTTAAGGGTGGCTGCATTGGTGGCCCTAGTTTGAGGCATAGATATTGTGTACTTCACTTTAGGCTAAAAGCCTTAGTTGAGGGTGGCCCTTATTGTGGTAAAGTAACAAAAATGCGGTAGTTAATTGGGGTGAAAAGAAAGAAAATGAATGATCATGAGCCCGGTGAAGAAAAAGAAAAGAAAGAGCGCCTTGAGTTGAAAAGATTAGCAAAGATGAGTTCAAAATGAATGCACAGTTGAAAAGTGAAATGAAAAGTTAAAGAAAAAGCCCAGGAAAAGCTTGAAATGGGAACTAAGGGAAGAATTAGTGAAAGGGTTGGATTATGAAAGCAAAAAGTGCTGGTAAACATGGTTCAAGGATAGTTTTTAGTCACTATTTATCTAAAATACTGTACCAAAGCCCCTGAGCACATTTACAAGCCAATAAGTCCTAAAGTGATCCAAATCCACTTTGGCACCAAACTAAAAAATGAGTATGGGGGCAAGCTTTTGGTGTTAGTCATTGTGCATGAATTTCAACCATGAGAGTGAGAATGTTTCCTTAATCCCTGTTTTCTGTATGTTCTTGAATGAGTATAAAGGACTTCTTTCTAGTGAAGGCATTTGCACTACTTGAGTAGCATATGACTATACTAGTAATTGTGGACGGTTGATGCTCCTTAGCTTAGCATAGTCGGATTGCCAGGTATCTCATTATGTTCCTGTCTGCTAAGTAATATTACAATCCTATTTTGAAAATGGTAGTTAGCTACCTGAATCAGAGGAGTTGATGTATATGCCATTAGCATAATTACTATGTATTTCTCTTTTTCTATGTAGATTGAGTCGTCGCTCGAGGACAAGCAATAATTCTAAGTTGAGGATGTTCATGTGCTGTCAAAATACAGCACATTTGGTGCCTGAAACAAGGGATTTTGTGAGTTCTTAAAGGGACTTTTTGGTGTTTTGACGTGTTTTTGTGTTAATCTTGCAGAAACATAAGGTTGGCATGATTTTGAAGAAAAGTTACTAATTTTGTGGAAGCATAAGCCATACGAGCCACCTACGAGTCGTAGACTAAAAATCAGAAATCTGCCAAGTGAAGGTCACCACTACGAGACCATCCTACGAGTCATAATACACACTACGACTCGTATAGGTGGACTCGTAGAAAGAATCAGAGAGCCAAAATGTTGGACCAAAAATTGAAGACCAAGACTACGAAAAAACCGTACGAGTCATAGCCTAAGCAACGACTGGTACTTATGGGTTGTACCAATTCAGTCAAAGATGTCAGTCAAAGATGCCAAAAACCTAATACGATACCCCGACTATGACTCATAGGTCATCCTATGAGTCGTAACTATGAGATTTATCAGCTGCCAGCTTCCTTTACTATGTAAATTCTAGGGCTATTTTGTAAATGCTATATATCGTTTATGTTAGGTTTTTTAGGGAGTTCGACCAGTAGACATTTGAGAATTACATTTTGAAGTTTTTCTTAGGTTTTTAGGATAGTTTATTGTTCTCTCTTTGAAAAGTCATTTTGGGGATTGCAAATATTTCCTTGTACTCATTGTTGATCAATCAAGCTTGTCGGTTTGCAACTTGTGGTGCCTATCTCCTTCGTTGTTTTTGGTGAAACTCTGAACTATGTCTATTATTTGCATTCTTGTGTATTTTGCTTTAGCCACGAGCAGCTAAGCACCCACAAGTTGGGGTTATGGGAACCATGGGTAGTTGACTTGAAATAACCTAGTTTTCTTGCATTTCTATGATTGGGGTTTTACATTTATTATCTATTTCCCTTCATTTTTATTGTTGTTTGGTGGTGGCCAACACCAAACCCTACCTACTATCATGATCCCGACCAAGGTATTGACGAATAGGAAAAGGGGAGTAGATGATAGAATTTGATTGATGTGTTTTCTTCTAATCAACCAAACCTGACCAAGGGGAGGTTGACTAGGAGTATTGGTAACGATTAATTGGCACGGCATGGTGGCCGACCAAGCACTATTGTGAAATTCGACCTTCACCTTCACAAGAGGACTGGAAGAACCTAAGTTACCGTCCTTCACGCAACTCACCAATTATAGTTATGTATCTAGGGTAATCAAGTCGACAAACCATGGGGAACACAATTCCCAAGTTGTTCCTAGAATTGAGTGTTCCCTTGCGATATAGTTAGTGCTTGTTTTAGTTTGTTTTTGAATCATAAACCCTCCCCCCCCCCCTCCATTTAGAGATTGTAGTCATAAATACTAGAAATGATTATTATTGAAGTCTTGTAGTCAAGCCCTGTATTTCCTATGGATTCGACCCTAACCTCGGTTAGGTTAATTACGGATAGCGACCGCTTTCTTATTGGAGCATGACCATCATCAACACTGTGAAGCTGCTTGAATAGACAATAAGAGACTCGTTGACCACCGGAACTGACTCAATAGGAAGAACTTTAGACTTTACATCCCTAACCCTTCACAAGATGATAAATGGAACCCTTGGAAATAAACTTTTGGGCTTTGAGACAAGAAATGACTCTACCCTTAACTACCACATTACAACTTCCCCGCTCAAGGATGGGCTCATAAAGGAATTGGAATCTCACTCTACGGGTCCCATAATCAATGGAAGCATAATATGCATGTAACCAATCCATCCAAAGAATAATATCAAACTCCATCATGTTAAGTTTAACAAAAACACAAGGCAAGATTTAATGCAATATGAACACGGGACAATGTCTATAGACTCGTTTAGCAATAATGGGCTCATCAACAGGGGGTAGACACTTCATAATGTTCACACACAACAATGTAGGACACACATGAAGCTTTTATTGACAATAAAAGGACTAATGAAAGAAAGACTGGCACCCAATTCTATCAATTCATACACATCATAATAAATAAACTTTAACATACCATTGAAGCACTATGCCAAGTCTAGTAACCCCTAGAGGGGTATGATTGAGAACGTCGACAGTCATTCTTAAGATTTCTCGTAGCCCTTGGACAATGTCTCAACTTTCAATCCTTTGCGTCGCACTCAAAATATGCACTCAAACCGGTCAAACAATTCCGAGATGGTACTGTCTATACTTGTGGCACGTAGGAGAAGCTTGAACATCAATACCCTTGGCACCACCTTGTGCCTTTTGAGTCACATTAGCACCTTGGCCTTGAGGATGATCATCTCTACCCTTGTTTTAAGCATGAGGACAATTGACAATCTTGTGGGCCATCTTGCCACATCAAAAGCATGCACTTGTTTTCCTCCAACATGTACCACTATGTTTTCTCCCACATTTTGGGCACCTAGGGTGGGTCACTCTATCATTTCCAATGGCTTAGCATATGGAAGCATACCTTCAATTTGAGCCCTTCTACTCCCCTCCCTTGAGGCCAGCAAGCAATCTGTCATCTTATGCACAATACTGCCACATTTGAAGCAACCTTCGGCGCCCACCAAACACCTTTAATAAGTGGAAAAAGAAATCCTTTTCTTTTTTGTACTTGGGCACCGGCAGGCTAGTAGAAGATGAAAGAACTTTCAACATGGTCTCTCTTAGCCTTTCTTTCCCCCCTTATATCCTTTGAAGTCTCGAGGCACCCACTTGTTGATTGAGTTGAGCGGTTAGAACCTTGGCCAATAGACATATAGCATAGCGAACCTACGCATTTGACATGTCATCGCTGGGAAGTTGACCCTAAATTGAGATATGATTATCATCCCGTCCACCATTTTGAATAGCTTGAGACATATTTTGAAACGTAATGGTTATAAGTTAGTAATAAGACTTGGAGGACTAAACACTACCACATGACATAGATCATTAAGAAGTGAAACATTTCCCAAAACACCTCATAGACTCCTATTCGTAGTTATGGTGTGCTTCACAACCATGAATAAGACTCTAATCGATGTCGTGTGTTGGATTTCCAAGGACCATTAACAACCTAGTGCTCTGATACCAAGTTTTTCATGATACAAGCCTAGGCCCTAGATGTGACACGGCGAATGGGGAACCCGAAGGGACCCCAAACAAGCCTCTTAGCATATCAATCACACATCCTTGGTCACGGAAGCAAAAATAAGCATCTCAATTTAAAATAAAAAGGAAAGTGGGACTAAGGGAAGTCTTGATATTCATAAAAGCAATAAAAGAGTCAAGCTTATATCATAAATACATCATAGTATCCAACAGCACATCTAACTTGGAATTGAGCGAGGGCCAAGACATTTCCTGGCCTCACCCTCAAATAATAATAAGTATTCAACATAAGAAGGAGTCTCAACATAACATGAAATAAATAGATATTATCCTCGGAATTAAGGATACACCAAAGCTTTCTCCGAACTAGCCGCGTGGAGGAGGATGATCAAAAGGAGCTTTGGTTACTGCATATTGATATCATGTAGGCATAGAGTATACGTTAGTATGTTTGAATGTACTAAGTATGTGAGATTAAATGCAACAAAGGCATAAGCCAATATAATCAAAATGCATAATCATAAGCAATGGATATATAATCTCAAAATGGCATGCATGATCAATGCTTGTAATAAAATATGCTTGTCAAATATTCAACTTGCATAGTGCATAATACATGTGTGGGAAGACATCTTAACCAACATAGACCAAGCGAGCTACTACTTGGAATCTAAGGCATGTCACCCCCTTTGCAAGGTGATCGAGGCATGTCACCCCCTCGACAAGGTGTGGTCTACTTGCCAAGATAAATTATATATGCTAATAAGAATAATCCGAGGCATGTCCCACCCCGACAAGGTTATCGAGGCATATCCCCCCCCCCCCCAACAAGGTAAGGTATAACTAGATGGATCCACTAGAAACCATAAAAGGGATATTATATAATCCTATATGGTACATAGTTTAGAGACTAAAAGTCGAGGCCCCCTCTTAAGCCTCAGTCAATGCTAAGTCAAATCCCACGGAATAATTGATATAGTCATAACTTGAATAACTTCCAAGAAACATGATAACATGACATGAGTAGCTCATAAACATGCTTGACCTCTATTAGTGAGCTTAACTTGAACATGAGATTAAATAATAATCATACATGATCTTTTATTTAAACATGGATGGCTCACAAGAGGTAAAAATAAATCTTGAAATAGGGCTCACCTTGATACTTGCAACATCATAGATACTTTTCATGAAATCAATACATGCTTGAAAGCCCTTAATCATCATAAAGTCACTTGACTTGTGAATCATGTAATTGATCATCAATAACTTGAGAATTCTTGTCATGTCATTTTATAAAACACATAGTGGGTTCATGATACTTGTTCAAAATAATGCAATTCAAGGTGAAATATTATGATTGAGCTCAATGCAAATGAAATGACCCCAAAAAGTGCCCGAAAATGTACCTTGAAAGTACCCCAAAATCATATTTCCATATATCTCAAAATCCATTCCTGATATCAAAAACTCTACTTCATATTATTGTTCAAGGGTTCAAATTGAGTGGTAAATGGGTCTAAGCCCGATTTAAAGCAACGGTAGCAAAATTCATAAATTGCAAAAATGTGATTTCTAATGACGATCGGTGCCCCTGGCGCGACGTGCCAAGGACGTGCTGTAGTGTATTTTGTGCACTGTTTTTCTTGTCTGATCAAAAGCCTTTTGATCTTGGGCCTAAGTGTTTTCATGCGCGAAAATGCCTATAAATAGTGTTATTTCACCCTAATATCATTTAATACATTCCCAAATACTCTCTCAAACACTTAGACAATATTTCATCTCAAAATTTCAAGTCTTAAAACTCATCTGGATCTTAAGGTTCTCATTCAAGCTTCAAGTCTCCATCTCTAATCTTCTTCATGGATTCTCTAAAGTCAAGGTATGTGGGTTTCTTTCATGGGATCCTTTCGCCCATGATACCCAAGCTTTCTTTTACCTAAAATTGTATGATTTAAAGTTGATTTACTCATAGGTCTTATCTAATATGAATTTGACTGCACACTATGTTGGGATTTCATGAAATTGTGATTGTTTTAGCATGTTTTGAGTTATGAATCTAAGATCTATTGTGAGATTTAATGAAGAGTTTTGATGTATATTGCTTGAGGGTGTTACCAGGTATCTATTGATGGTTTTACATTGGATTTTCTAGAATGATTCACTCTTGAAATGCATGATTTTACACTAGCACTATACACCCGCCAAGTGTTTGGTAAAATGTCCGGGTTATGACTTCTTGAGGAATTGAAGGTCTAATGCATGTCTTATGACACTACAAGAAAAATGACTTTTTACGAAGGGACTTTGGGTTGTTAAAAGTCCAAATCCGGTTGCTAAAGGTGATTAATGATGGTAAAAGATCCGATCGTCGCCTGTCGTTAAAAGCTCCGCTGTTAAAAGTTTAACGATGGTTTTTATTCAAACATTAAAGAAAATTTTAACGACAACATAACAACCGGTCGTTATATGTGCTTTAATGGCGATCATATTTTCCGTATGCTAATTAGTCAAATTTGGTCGTTAAAAGTCATTAGCAACAACCAACATCCAACTACTTTTGATGACCAAATTTTCTATCACTTGATGATCATTTTGACATTAAATACGGCAATCATAAAGAGTTGCAAAGACCTTATTTACATTTGTTATTATATAATTATTATACTATTGAACTAATAATATTGATGATTTCACATACACTGAAAAATATATTAAATAATCGAATTGATATAAAACTACATCATTAATAAAAAGAACTAAAAAAAGATATGTGTGTGTGTGTATATATATATATATATATATATATATATATATA
>JAPFFP010076463.1:5967-23188 GCA_026153255.1 Solanum medicagineum | reverse complement strand
AAGAAGCTTACTGGGATCCTTGTATGTACTAACTTTTGTGGGACACTACCCCCCTCTTTGTGGTAGTGTGCCTGTGTATATAGAAGTAACTGTTGCCTTTCTCAAAAAAAAAAAAAAATCACATGTGCATTAAGATTCAGACTTCTTTAATGCACATCTTAATATTCAAATTCAGACAAATCAAAATTGGAGTGGAGAAACATTTCTTTTTCAATTTTGCTTAGTTTTTCTATAGCTCAACTGAAAATGAAGTATCTGCTCTTTTTTTCTTTTCTTTTCTTTCTTTCTTTCTTTCTTTTTTTTTTTTTTTTTTTTTTTTTGAGGAAAAAATGAAGTATCTGCTTTCTGAAGGATTATTCATCAGATAAATGCAGTATTTTGCCGAACTTAAAATTTCCTTTCTGCATATTGTCTCGTGATTTGGAGTTCTTCTTTTCTTAGATAATTTTATCACTTCTCTGCACCTTAGGGACTCATTATACACCATCTCAACAATATTTTTTCTTGGTCTCAGGAAAGCTAAATAGTAGATTGACTTCTTCAAAATCAGATCAGCAAGGCTGAATTTTGTTTTTTATTAAATTATAATTGCTTGATTCTAAAATTTGTAGTTTGAATGTGGCAATACAGGTGAGGTTGTTGGCGCGTCGTCATTTTCCATTGGACATGGTCCAAGTATTTTAAAGAAGGTTGCTTCACTCAGAATGCTGCATCAAGTGTCTGATGCTGAAAACTTTGGATGTTATCCTCTAAGAAAAAGGGTTAGTTTAACTGCTGGCTCTTTCTTCTTGGTTCTTTTATTTATTCTGTAATTTCTTCCCATAATTCCCCACTATTAAACATATCACGATATATATCATGTCATTTTTTTTTTCCATATCGGTTTTTTTAGCGAATGCATCTCAACTTGGAAATTTCATTTTGGTCAATGTTACCTCCTTGTGCACTCGTATTAATGTCATTATTACTAGGGCCAAGTTAACAGTAATGACAAAAATTCTTGCGGCTGCCTTTTTGTCTCAACAACTTACTTTGAGAAGAAAATGGCATTAAATTATGAAAATGACGAAGGAGAAAAGACTGCTGCTAGTGATATAGGGTTTTGGATAGGACTCACACCTAAAGGACCATGGGAGAGCATCCGCTCCTTCTTACCCCCGTCAGTGGGCACGAAAACACTGGGCGATGATTTCGTGGCTTTGGAGGTTGTCACCAAGAATGGAAAAAAACACGTAATTTTCAGGGCTCTCGCTACAGTTAGCAATGATTCAGATATCACATTGGATATTTCATCATGTCATGAGTCCATGATTCATACTCAAGATCTGTCTTCAGAAGGTCAGAATTGTAGCATATTTGTTGAAGAGATTTTTGAGAACCAACGGAATCATCCAGTTTCTGGTGTAAAAGACCCAGGGCGGTGGAGCACTAGGGATTTCGCCTATTCCTCAAATGTGAGTGTCTCCAGATTTCTGCTTTTAGTTAATGTTGATTTGCTTTTGTTGATCGTTTCCTCTTCTATATAGGACTTTTTTGAACCCACCCTACCTCCTGGATGGACATGGATATCGTCTTGGACTGTTGACAAATCTCAGTTTGTTGACGATGATGGATGGGCCTATGGACCTGATTTTCAAACCTTGAGGTGGCCGCCAAATTCTCCCAAGTGTCGCTCAAAGTCGACTCACGATAGTGTCTGTCGAAGACGTTGGACTCGTACAAGGCAGCAAGTTAAGAATAGGGGTGCAAATAACACAGACAACATTGTTACTTGTCCTGGTTCTTCAGCTATCTTACCTTGGACATGCATCACCAAGGGCTCTAACCACTATTTACAAGTCCGTCCATGCCTTGGTTATTCTCAGACTCCTTATTCATGGGGCCGTCCTATTGCTGGTGGCTCTGCCGTCGCCTTGGGTAAGGACCAAACTCCTATTGAGAGCAGTACACTTTCTCGTCAAAATACTGTAAGACATGGGAACAAGATACCTATTTCTGCACTGAAGCTAAATCAGCTTGAGAAAATGGATCTGCTTTTGTGTTGTCCTGGTGGCAGCGGTAAGCAACTTTGGCTCTGTCTTGGTACAGATGCATCAGTTCTTCATACAGAGCTAAATGCCCCAGTTTATGATTGGAAGCTATCAATTAGTTCTCCCCTGAAGTTGGAGAATCGCCTTCCTTGTGGAGCTGACTTTACGATCTGGGAAAAATTGAAAGATGGAAACACTGTAGAGCGACATCGGGGTTTTATGGCATCACGGGAGACTGTGCACATATATTATGCTGATGTGCGGAATCCTATATATCTGATGTTATTTGTTCAAGGTGGTTGGGTTATGGAAAAGGTAGATGTTCTTGAAGTAAATACGTGCATATTTATGCTTCTGGATATAAAACTTGTGCCCTCAAACAGACACACACATGCACATAGCATTTGTACATTTTAAGAAAAGGATTTTGTTTGTAGACCTTCTCTGATCTAACTTTTTTCCTCCATGCAAACAGGACGCTGTACTGATATTGGATCTTACGAATAGTAATCACGCGTCCTCATTTTCCATGGTTCACCAGCAAAGGAAAAGGTTTGTATTGTTTTACGTGTTGCTAGAAGTATATGCACCAAGGGATGGCTACGACATTCTCACTGCGCTCTCTTTTTGCATTTAAAATTGGTCACCAGAAAAAATGGCCATCAATATACAACGAAATGAATAGGTCAAACTATCAAGCATACCTCAAACTGGAATTAGTTGGAGTTGGCTATATTAATCCTTCGTATCATCATCTCTAAAAATAAATATGCATTATACCAATTATAATAATATTCCCTCCGTTTCAAAAAGAATGACCTGCTATCCCTTTTGGTCTATTCAAAAAGATTGACCCCTTTCCTTATTTGGCAGCACTTTAGTTTCAGGTTTCCACCTGACATTTTTAAGACCACAAAATTAAAGGTCATTTTGGTATATTTTACACGACTTTAGTTTAGGATCACAAGGTTAAAAAGTTCTCTTTATTTTCTTTAGGTCTATTGATAACAAAATAAGTGGTAAGATAGTCGAGGTGCACTAGCTGGTATGAACAACAGTGTGGTTTTAAAGAAAGGAGTTCAGCATGAAGTTTTATCAAATTATTCCCTTGGGTAAATACTCTAAATAGTTATTAAAAAATACAAGACTCATAACAGTTTTATTAAAGGCCAAAGCATAAAACTCACCCCAATGTGAAACTAATTAGGCAAAAAGCAAAATAAGAATGCCAGGAGAGCTTTAAACAAACAGATTTCCCTGGATGTAGAAACTAATAAAAGCAGAAAAAGATCACATGTAAAATGCTTGCTCGCTTTTCTAGTCAGTAGAAATTGTTTTCAATTAATATGATTAATATTAATTATCAATATCTTTTTTTAATCAAGTAAAAGATTTCATCCATAATAACAAGGTCAACTAGGCCGTATGCAAGGGTTATATTAAAAAAAGAAGCAGCCCTACAAAATATGATTCTCCCCAAAAGATACTCAATCCTCATTACAAATAGGAACTACATGGGTGCACAAGTAAAATATTAGGAACGGAGGCTACTCCATTGAGCAAATTTCATCTCCACCCCTTCAAAACCTCTTCTATCTCTCTCCAAATGGCCCACATCAAAAAGTGAGGAGTGATAGTCCACGTCTTGTGCCTCTTCTCCTAGATCCACTCTTTCACTTGAACAATAAATCCTTCACAGATCTTGGCATTACCCATGACGCCAAACCATTTGAAATGTCCCACCACAACCTCGTGGCTAGCTTGCACTGTAACAAAATATGATCCATGTCTTCAGCTGTCTCCTTATAGTGAAAACACTAACTTATGCAAACAACCTTTTTCTTCCTAACATTCTCAGCCGTCAATATCACTCCTCTAGCAGTTACAAAGTGAAGAAACACACCTTCCTTGGCACCTTAGGTATCCAACTGAACTAAATGGAAAGCAATCCACCTCCCTAAGCATAATCTTTTTGTAGTAGTACTTGGAACACTTTGTTATTCTCTACCTTTCCAGCACAAAACATTGAAGCTGATGACTCGCTCATTATGCTTATGAAGTAAATCTAGCAATCTCTGAAGCTCTATTACCTCCCAGTCCTCGAAATGAAAATCCTTCCTGAACCTCAGATCCCAAAAAGCATTTCCACTTGTGTTCCCTAACCTGCTAACCATATAATTCGCTTTGACAAGAAACCCTATACAAGCCGGAAAATCAACTTTTAGCACCAAGTCTCGGCAGCACTTTTTCCCCTAAAAACTAACTCTACTAATCACCTTGAAGGAAATGTTATCATAGAAAGCTTTCCACCTCTTAATTACATTCCTTATCATTATTACTGTTATTATTGCAGCAAATGAAAAAAAAAAACTGTCCTCCAAATCAAAAGAGCCTACGTTGAAATTTTACGAAAATGGACATTGAACGTAACTCAACCTCAAAATGAGCTCATGACTTCAGAATAGTCTGAGACCATATAAGGAGACAACAATTTGTTCCCTCAACCAATATAGGGTGCTTAACACCCCGTCCTCCTCATATCAAGGATTGACATTTGGTGCATGAAAAATATAATATGGGAGTGCAACATTAGGTAAATCATTAATAGAGATATGCTTACCTCTGATTCCATCTTGAAACTATTGATACTTGATCTAACTTAACCTGAAAAGTTAGTTTGTGAGTTTAGTTTGCGCCACACCATGTGAGGAAGCAACATTATTCCCGCAACTAATGTGGAATACTTAACAAAGTTAAAGTTAGATACTTTTATCTTTTTGTTAAAATTAATAGAATCCTGATTGGATGTGGTGAAAACAATCTCTATGACTAGTAAAGTTGAAATGTATTACCCTGTGTTTATTAAATACTTTGGGTTTGAATAGGTAGATGCTTGTTCTTCATTCTCAATTCTATCATATGCAAGGCACATCCTTGCTATATAGACCAAATAGAAAAATTCTAGTTTGATGCTCCTTGCTTCATAATATGAATAATCTGAATTAGTAGTTGACATGGGCTTTTTGTTCCTATTGGCCTTTTAAGAAAAATAATTTGCATATCATCTTAGAATTCTGAAGAGGAGCCTTAACAATGTGCTTCTCATTTGTCACCTGTATGGTAACTTTGCCCCTTTCCTTTTGCCTCCCTTATTTTCCTCTTCCTCTTTGAACCATTGAATGTTACATGGGTGAATTCATTGGCAGAAGCTGGTTTCAGTGGTTATTGATGTAGTTTCAGGAGTGAAAAACTAGACCTCCGTCTCTCCGTTAAGTAGAAAGCTGCAATTCTTACTTAGTTAATTTATAAGGAAAAGAACTGTTTCTATGCCAAGTGGGAAATTGAGCGTACATAACCCCCTACCCGCCATCCCCATCCCAAATATTATCTGTTTACGGGAGACTATGTGTGATGCTAATTTTCTGCGGAGTGGTGCCTTGTACAGGAGGTTGCGCATTAGTGTTGAACGTGACATGGGAGGAACTACTGCTGCTCCTAAAACCATACGATTCTTTGTTCCATATTGGATTAGCAACGAGTCGTTCTTATTTTTGGCTTATCAAGTTGTGGAAATTGAGCCATTTGAAAGCTCAGATGTAGATTCACTTTCTCTTTCCAGAGCTGTAAAATCAGCTAAACTAGCTCTGAAAAATCCACCTACTTCAGTGAGTAGACAGATTGGTGCAAGGAAAAACATACAAGTACTTGAAATTATTGAAGATTCGAGTCCAACTCCCAGCATGCTTTCTCCACAACACTATATTGGCCGTGGTGGTGTCATGCTGTTTTCATCGCGTAATGATGCCTATCTTTCATCAAGGGTGGGCATCGCTGTCGCTCTTCAAAATTCTGAGAACTTCAGCTCTGGGATCTCTCTTCTTGAGCTGGAAAAGAAGGTAATGTGGATAAAGATTGGTTTATTCAATGGATAAAATCATGGCACTCAATAAAGTGGGATTTCCTGCAGCAACGTGTTGATGTAAAGGCCTTTGGTGTGGATCAATTTTATTACAAGCTTTCAGTGGTGCTGCGCATGACTTCAGACAGAACAAAGGTATCCTAAATTGTTGTAACTCCTTGTCATATTAACTGGGTGAGTTGTAACACCTTATCATATTAACTGGGTGAGTTTTCATTCCTTAATATAGGAGCTTATTTAAGTAGTCAAGTATCCTGCACTTGATATACAACTGCATTGATTTATTTGTATAAATTTACAGTATGCAAGCCTTTTCTTCTAGCTGGCTAATCCACATCCTCTGAGATTTTGTCAGTCGAGGATATCTTTCCCTCCTTTTATGTGTTTCGCTTTTAATATAAAAAGAAAATGATCTTGTTAAGAAAATAGAGAGAGGAAAAGAAATCCTCACAAAGATATAGAGGGAATACCTGGCTTGAGAGTGGAGTCTCAGACCCGAACTTAGGACAAAAAAGGAACTGTGATAAATAAAAGGCCACCTTCCTACTGTTTTTGACGTTTTGGCATGATGTTCAAAAAGTTCAAACATTTTAGCTCTGATCTCATATATTATGACATGTCTAGCGCCTCCAACAAACACCAGGTTTTTGTGTATATTACTCCCTCTGTCCCACTTTATGATATACTTTTCTTTTTAGTCAGTCCCAAAAAGAATGACATATTTATATATTTAGTAACAATTTAACTTTAAAATGCACATTTTATCCTTAATGAAATGATTTCTAGCCATACAAATATCTATGACTTATTTTAGACCACAAGTTTCAAAAGTCTGTCTTTTTTTCTTAAACTCTATGCCAGGTCAAAATAACTCATACTAATTGGGATAGAGGGAGTAATAAATTTATGTATTATTAAAATAAAAGATATGCCTAGCCTCTTTGTTTTTCGGGCACTAAATTAGTCACAGAAAAGTCAAAGAAAAGCTATGATGTCCATCATTAAGTAATGCTGATACACTGCTACCATTCTAAAGTAGGACTTGGCTTTGGCAATAGATTTTAAAAGCCAACATATGAGTAGGAAAATTTTCTTTTAGTGAAGGTTTCTCAATATTAGGCATCATATTAGAAAATTCCTTGCTTGCAACTTACAGAGTAGCAATCTTGGTATCGAAGCATCAAAGTAATACAAAACTTACTCAGTACCAAGTTGTTATAAGTTGTAACATCAAGTGAGAAAACCAATTATTGTGCAGAAAATGGTGAGTCTTTGAAGGTTGTGCATAGGAATTACTTTTACTTTTATACCTCTACCATATTCTGACTGACTGACTGAAACATGTAATATCCATCTATTCTGAAATAGCTGGTCCTTGAAGAGGTAAAATGAATAGGAATGACTGAGATGTCAATTTCTTACTGAAAAAGTTATTGGATTCATCTGTAGGTTGTGCATTTTCAACCACATAGCTTATTCATCAATAGGGTTGGATGTAGTGTCTGCTTGCGTCAGTGTGATTCTCAGTCAGTGGAGTGGATTCATCCTACAGATCCTCCAAAACATTTTTCATGGCAGTCTAATAAAGTGGAACTTTTAATGGTTAGTATATAATCAACATTCTCCTTGCTGTTATTCGTAATCTCCCTCAATGTAAAAGTTAGTCTGTTGTTTCATTCTTATAATTCATTCTTATTTTTCTTTCTCAGTTGCGGCTCGATGGATATGATTGGAGTCCACCATTTAGTGTTGATAGTGAAGGTGTTATGTGTATTTGCTTGCAAAATCAGACCACTCATAACCTGATGCATCTCAAGGTTGAAGTGAGAAGCGGAACAAAAAGTTCCCGCTATGAAGTTATACTTCGACCCAATTCCTTTACCAGTCCTTACAGGTTTGACTTTGTCGTCACATTCTTAAGTTGTGATGTTTCTTCCCTTTGTGTTTGGCATTTAATCCTTGAGTTGTGTCATTAATCTCTCCTGACTTTAGGTGTTTGTGTTGTACTTCATGCTAGTGAGATAGCATAATAATGTTTGGTGTTGTCTTCAATTTTATTGGATGAGCTAGAAAATCCTTGCTTTTTCTAAGCTTGTGATTGAATGGCACCAGTGATAGAGATACCAAGGCCTGTAAAGCTCGTCTCTTTTGCCTCCCATCCTTGGGAACTTGGACAAATTGTATTTCAGTATGGTTGGATGATCTCAGATTCATCTCAACAGATGTTCTTATCTTTTCCTTCCCTTTCTCTTTTTCTTTGCATTTTTTTCTTCTTAACTGCAACCAATAACTTTTGATACTCTGTCTGGTTCCGTTTAATTCTCCTGTTTAATTGTCATTTGTATTAAGTTCGTTGGTTAATATGCAATAACCGGACCTGTTGAACTAGCCATCTGGACTAGAGTAGAGATATGAACTGGGTGTTTTAACATTAGAAGTGGAAAGTTCTGATTTATTCATTATGACGGAGACACATGTCATTCTCCTATATCTTGCTTGTATATCTCCTTGTTTCAGATCACATGTGTCCATTGTCAATTGACTTCTTCTGACATTTTATCTTTCTTTACTTTCAGTATCATTGAAGATTATCAGATTAGAATATTCTTCCATGATCTTACTGACTAAATGTGTTTGCAGGGTTGAAAACCGCTCATTATTTTTTCCTATACATTTCCGGCAAGTCGATGGTACTAACAATTCATGGAAATTTCTTCCTCCCAATGCTTCAGCATCATTTTCCTGGGAAGATCTTGGTCGCCGACGATTGTTGGAAGTCATGATTGATGGATCTGATCCTGCTGCATCACTGACTTATAATATTGATGAGATATTTGATCATCAGCCCAGCCATGTCTCTGGAGGACCAAAGAAAGCTTTACATGTCATTATCCAAAAAGAAGAGAAAGTTAATGTAGTCAAAATCAGTGATTGGATGCCGGAAAATGCAACCTACACTATTTTGAATAGAAATCCTTCTCTTTTACCATCTTCTGGAAGTAGTTCTGTGTTAGAGCAAACACTTTCTAACTCGGAGAGTGAATTCCATGTCATTGTTGAGGTTGCGGAGCTTGGATTATCAGTTATTGATCATACGCCAGAAGAGATACTATATCTGTCAGTGCAGAGTCTTTTGCTCTCATACTCAACAGGATTAGGGATTGGAGTTAGCCGGTAATAATAGATTTGTGCCTTTTATTTATGTGATGGAGGCTAGACATTTTATTTCTTCTCGAACTTACACTTATTATCTATAAATTACTTATTTAACAGATCTCAAATTTTATGAGTCAGGTTAAAAGTAAGAATGAGGGGAATTCAAGTGGACAATCAATTGCCTTTAACTCCAACCCCAGTTCTCTTCCGGCCACAGAGAGTTGGACAAGAGAATGACTATGTTTTGAAATTTTCACTGACGCAGCAATCTAATGGATCTTTAGATCTATGTGCATATCCATACATAGGTTTCCAAGTTAGTAGATGAACCCATTGCTCTATTCTGGAAAGTCTGTTCCCATATATTCATATTTCCATGCTTAGTATTGCTAATATTTCGGGGCACATTTCTTTCAGGGACCTGAAAATTCTGCCTTTCTAATTAAGATTCATGAACCAATAATTTGGCGACTTCATGGGATGATTCAACAAACCAATCTTACACGATTGTATGATACAGAAACTACTTCAGTGTCAGTTGATCCCATTATACAAATTGGGTAAAAGTTCAGTTCATTATGCTACTATATAGTTTCTGAGGTGTCCTAAGCCTTTATTATAGAAGACCTTCTCTTATTTACAGTGTTCTCAACATATCTGAAGTTCGCTTGAAGGTTTCAATGATCATGTCCCCAACACAACGGCCAGTGGGTGTCCTTGGGTTTTGGGCTAGTCTGATGACTGCTCTTGGAAACACTGAAAATATGACTGTAAGCATTTTCTGGTGCTTCAACTCAATGATTAGAATATTTTGGTTGCTGTGTTTAGGGGTTATAATCTGGGGTTTACTACAATCAAGAACCTTAATGTTTCTTATTGTGCTATCTTAAAAACTACTTGCAAAAGTAGACCTCTCTAGTTTATTAAAAAAATAAACTACTTACGAGAGATAGACATCTCTCAGGTCTTAGGACCTTCGATAATTCTTTTATTAGAAAAAAATGCACTCTTCTATACATGCATTCTGTCATCAAAAAAAGTTTTGTGCTCGTGTATTTACTTTGCTCTAATGAATCACTGATTAGCAATTTCTTCTTGCTCACCAACTACTTCAATTTCAGCTTGCATGGGACCATTATGTAAGATTGTAACTTAGTGGTCAAGCCATTTTTTGGTGACCCATTTGTAATCATAGCCTTTAAATTTGAATTTCTTATGTGTAATTTTCTTATATCATTTCAGGTGCGGATAAACCAAAGATTTGTGGAAAATATATGCATGAGGCATAGTGTTATGATTGGTAGTGCTATTGCAAATATCAAGAAGGATCTTCTTAGCCAGCCTCTTCAGCTACTTTCTGGCCTTGATATATTAGGCAATGCCAGTAGCGCACTTGGACACATGAGTAAAGGTGTTGCTGCATTGTCAATGGACAAGAAATTTATTCAAAGTCGACAGAAACAGGTTCATCAATATCTAACTTTTCTCTCAACTCTGCCTTATTTTCTTGTTTGTCTTTTCTTTGTGAATTTTGCAAAGATGCATGGAACTTTATTTCTCGAATGGCAATAGCGTAGCAAAAGACATTCTAGCTCTTGAAAATACTGTTCAAAACCAGGAAGATGTATGAATACGAGAATGCTGCAATTGAACTATGACCAATGAGATGGTGAATTATTTACTTATATTTATTGTACTCGAGCCAAGGGTTCTCCGAAAACTACCTCTCTACTTCCATGAGGTAGTGGTAAGGTTTGCGTACACCCCCCTACCCTCCTCAAACCCCACTTGTTCGATTTGATTGGGTATGTTGTTGTTGACATTGTGACACTTCCAGATAATGCCTGTTTCCTCCTAAATGTTATGTAACTACATTATATTTACATCTATGTTGCGGAAATAACTCAGATGGACGATATGGATTTTTTCAAGATATTGAACCACTTTTTTTAACCGTGAGAGCAGGGATGTAATTTTGTTTGGTATTCATTCTCTCTGGTCCATTCTTTTGTTTCAGGAAAGCAAAGGTGTGGAGGACATCGGTGATGTGATTAGAGAAGGTGGAGGAGCATTTGCAAAGGGTCTCTTCCGAGGTGTCACCGGAATTTTAACAAAACCTTTGGAAGGTGCTAAAGCTTCAGGAGTTGAGGGTTTCGTACAGGGTGTGGGGAAAGGGTTAATTGGTGCTGCTGCTCAGCCTGTTAGTGGTGTTTTGGATCTTTTGTCAAAAACAACTGAAGGTGCCAATGCTATGAGAATGAAAATAGCATCTGCTATTGCATCTGAAGATCAACTCCTTCGGAGGAGGCTGCCTCGAGTGATAAGTGGTGATAATCTAGTTCGACCCTACGATGAGTATAAATCACAAGGACAGGTAGAGAACTTGGTTGTTACTTTGCTTTAGCGTCTCTTTTTTCCATCTTCCTTCCTACTTTGTGACATTCCAATATGGTTGAACATGAGATTTAATAAAGAAATAGGCAATATGCTAAACATTAATTTGGACCCTTGCTTCCTTTCTTACCCACTATTTGACATACCAATGTACTTGATAATAAGATCAAAAGGGGAAGTGCCAAATATTTGAGTCCATTGAAATAGGAATAGTACCAGTGATGCAAGTCTTAACTGAGTTAGTGGGAACTATAAGCTCCCACCATTTGGAATAATGGTTGATGATAGGTTCTTCCCATGATCAAAACATTGTAGAGCAGAGAAAGAGTGGCATTTTAGATGTGCACAATGAGAATTATGAGAGAGCATTGATCATGAATCCTATTGTTAGTCAAGATTGTTTCTCTCAAACTATCTGAATATAGAGCAATCTGAAGCTGTGTTGTACTAATTCTTTTACAGAAGAAGGTAAGTGTTAGAATCCTTAAATTAGGGATTATGTCTCCTTGATTCTAGGGATATGTTTCCTTAATTCTAGGGATTATAGGATTAATTATTTAAGCTGCCTTGTATATATATTGACTTAATACATACCTCTCAAACACACAATTGAGAGAGCTTTTAGCCCGAGGATGTAGGCATCACTTGCCGAACCTCGTAAATCATTCGTGTCCTCTTCTCTTTATGTTTTTCTACGGTAAGCAATAATCTAAGAGGCATGTTGCTGAGAATTTTCTAAACCGGTGGTATTAGAATCAAATAGGACTTCTCAAGTCAGCATCATTTCTCAACAGAGAACAAGTAACAGAACAATATCTAGATGTTCAGTAGGAACCACACTCGTAACCTTAAAGTTATCAACACGTTTTCCAAGTTATGTACGCATTTTATTTCATCTCTCCTCAAGTCTTAATTCTAGTGCAAAACCAAAAATCCAGGAGCAGTATAGTTATCAAAATATTTTCAAGTTATGTCGACACATTTTATTTCCATCTCTTAAAGGCTTATTTCTAGTCAAACCAAAAACGCATAATTGTGTTAATAGTGGGATGCAAGCGTAAATAATTTTTCAATGGGCAGTTGCATCTGATCAATTTATTAATTATCTGATTCTGAGCTATTAGTTTCTGGTAATTCTTCAGTTGCGCTAACAAAGTGTTAACTTACAGTGTATTGGTCATATTAGGGCTATACATGTAAATTCCAATAATTAACTCACTTGTGTATGTATTTGTAATAGTGGAAAATATATATTAGCAGTTGAAAAAGTAATTTGATTGAGAATACATAACATGGAAATTTGAACTTGAAGCAAGTTCAATTTGATGAAATTTTTGACATGTATAAACTAATAGATCTAGGTGGCAGAGTGATATATCAATTATTAAGGAAATAGTAAATTAGTAATTTAAAATCACAGCTTTGCATCTAAATGGAAAACCTAAGGGAAAAGCACAGCAAGCAGGAAATACAGCAAGCGGTTCGCCTTGATCCTTGTGATTGCCAGAGAAATCCATCAATGCTACTTGATAAATGTGAACATACATACTCTCGCCTCCTGTCCCAGGAAGGCCACTTTTACTATACATCTCCAACAAGCCATCCTTGTAATCAGAATGAACGTCTTCGGCTTCCTTATAATAAGGGATTTCCCCCGTTACTGAATGAAAGACTCCGTTGATTGCTCCGATGATCGTGACCCCGGTGCCGGTGGAATAGACCTAATTTATAATTATTTACCTCCAAGCTTTTTACCCTTAATGGATCCATGACCCAAACTATTTACCTTCTCACTGCACTTGCCCCTTTTTATTTCGCTCTAACGTCATGCTGACATTAGCATAAATACTATGAAATATACTCCGGCGATATATATACACTATACTGGTATCATATAGAATGAGTTCAATCCTCTGTGATACTCTGGCGGTATATTGATACCCAATTGATGTCATATGGGATTATGTTTTTTTTTTAAGAAATAAATAAGAAACAAATAAAAAAATTATTGAACTCTAAATTAGTAGAAAATATATTTGTTTTGATACTCCATCGGTATATTTATACTATGTCGATATCGTATAGGACTAGAAAATTATTAAAGTTATAAAATTATTTATTAAACTCTGAATTAGTAGAAATATATTCTTGTGATACTCCGTTGGTATATTGATATCCCATCGGTATCGCATAGTTTTGAGCTTTTTTTTTAATAAATAAAATAATTAAGAGAAAATTATTATAGTTATAAACGTATTTGTTAAATTCTAAATTAGTGGAAAATATATTCTTTCTGATACCATATCGGTATCATATAGGACTAACCTTAATCCTCTGTGATACCCTGGTGGTATATGTATACCCGATTGGTAGATCATACAAGGTGGGTGCTGACGTCAGCATAATGTTAGCTCGCGAATTTTAATATTAGGGTGGTGAATTTTAATAGTATGGGGTTATAAATGTAAAGGGGTATATGGATGAAAATAGTTTGCTTTAAAGGGGTACAAACTTATTTTTTCCAAAATCTAATATGGTGGTTGAACTTGATTGATATGTATTTAAAAATTTTAAAATTTTATCTTTTCTATGTTAGATTTTCTCTATAATATTGATGGGGATAAATAGGGCATAAGGGTTGTAGGTAGCCCATAGCTGAGTGTTATTGTACTTCCATTTGGGAGAGAAAAGGGGCTAGTCTCCCTTCTCCTCCTTTAGTTGTATTATTTTATATTTGCATTTTCTCTTTTTTTCAGTTCTTACTATTACCTATTGCATCATTTGTGCTGTCTATCTCGATATTTTGTTGTCGTTCTTTGCCTTTCTATCCTGCCTTGATTACACTTGTTTTAGTTGAGGGTCTATCTGAAACCACCTCTCTACCTGCACAAAGGTTTGTGTATATCCAACCATCCCCAGAGCCCACTTGTAGGACTACCCTAGGTATGTTGTTATTGGAAATAGTGGCAATTCACGTGGAACAGTCTTCTAATTAATGTATCTCCTGAAAGATCTCAAATTTCATTCTTAAAATCCCTAAGTGTGTATAGCCACTAGCCAGTGATTCTTTTGCTCAATGATTTGTTGGGTTACTTCTTTCTTAAATACCATGGTTATCAAAGCTATATACCTTATTGTGCTAAATTTTCCTAGATACTATCCAACCCTTCTTCCTCCTTTCCATGTCTTTCTTTTTTTAACGGAAAAGGGCGAAAATTACCCTTGAACTATTTGAAATGGAGCACATGTACCCTCCTTTTTTTTTTTGTATCAAAAATACCCCTTCCTATCTAACTAGAGGACAGCATATGCCCTCCCTTTTAATGGACTGCCTCTACATCCTACTTGACATCAGACGTGTCAAAAAATTGCCTACGTGGCTGTCCTCCTAGGCAGTCCCATGTGGCTAACCCCCCCCCCCCCTTCCCCATAATTGATGTCTTCCTCTTCCATTTAGAACCCTAATTTCACATTTCTTCTTCCGTTTATTAAATTCTAGTGATTGACAAAAAGCTGGTTGCTCAAAAATCAGAGTTTTTGCTTGTTCTTGGTAGATTTCGTGAGTGCTTGGATTGGTTTATTTTAAATGGCTTTTAAGCTTTTTTTTAGTTTTGCAAGTGTTTAGTTAACACAGAAAGTGCTTTAGGCTGATAAAGTTGGAAAAAAAGCCAAAAGCTTAAAGTTGGGTGTTCCAACTTGTGGCTTTTAGCTTATAAGTCAGTTTTAAAAACTCAATCCAAACACCCTCTTAAACTTCACATTGGATAATGGGATTTGATGCGTGTTACTCAATCCAAGCCAACGAATTTTGATTATGATGCTGAGTGTTACAACAGTCAATACTTCTGATCCTGGAGATGAAGCCAATTCTGGTTATCTATTGATCTTCAATGAGTCTGGTTCAGTTTTACATATTAAAAAGAAACAACCAAAGACTTGTGTTGACACCTCCCAATGTCCCTTCAATTCAGAAAATTATCACAGGCTAACTCTTGATTTTGATGGTGTTTTAACTCATTATTATCATGCTAAGAGTACGTTACGAGGAATGAAAGGTGCGCTACTCTTTGGTCTGGGCATGATAACATATGTCTAGCAATTCTTGAAGAAATTGGAAGTGGAGCTTGTGGTTTCAACAACGTTTGCACGGTAGTTCTAGTACCAAAGGCCATCCCTTGAGCTATGGTAGAACCAATACCACTAAGCGTGAATCTGGACAGTTGAACCAGTGTAGTCAAAGGCGCGCTTTAAGTGCGCTTAAGCCCTGAAGCAAGGGTCGAAACATGTTGAGCATTTCGCCTCGCTTTATGTGTGCTTCAGTGTCATCATCAAGGTTACAAGGAGAACTTTTCCTTACCAATGAGCCTCTTCTGAAGAAGTGGCACTAAACAATTGATATTTCACTTTACTGTATTTTCTGTTTCTTTGATCATATATTTGTCATTCATGTTTATAATTATTACTCTTGAACTACACATACATATTTGTATTTGTTTCTTCCTTTGTGTCTTTCTTATTAAAGCTCACTCTTTATTTGCTCTTTGTGCATAAAGCTCCAGTGGGCCTTAGAGCTTTTTTGCACTTTTCACCTTTGATAACGCTGGGTTGAACATGTCTTCTATCCAACAATTTTATAAAAGGTTTTATTACATAATTTAGTGTGGAAGAAAGTTCTTTTAAGAAATGGGGGAAGAAGTCTAAAATTGGGGTTCTAAATGGGAGAAGAATGCATCAATTTGAAGGGGAGAGTGTTTTAGCCACGTGACTGCCTAGGTAGACACCCATGTAGGTAATTTTTGACACATCGGATGCAAGTAGAATCTAGTGGCAATTAGTTAAAAGGGAGGGCATTTATGATCCTTTAGTTAGATGGGAGGGGTATTTTTGATACCAAAGACAAACAGAGGATATATGCTACGTTGCACAGACTCTTCACTTTCGATGCCGCACCCTTGTTAGACTTCTCCAAAATATACTTATTTTGGAGAATACGACATGCACTCGTTGATATTTTAGAGTCTGAGTGACATAGGGTATATGTGCTCCATTTCATATAGTCCAAGGGTAATTTTGGCCCTTTTCTTTGTCTTTTGATACCAAAGACAAAGATGAACGAGGATCTAGGGATAGTTTTTCTCTTTTTCTTTTTTTTTTTTTGAAACTGGTACTTTGTATATTCCTCCAATGACAGTACTAAAACTGTACTGGTCAAATTTTTTACGTCGTGTACTTCAAATCCTACTATCTTTTACTAAATTGAGTTTAACTCAGTTTTTCTCTTCTTTCTTTATCTTTTCTTTATGCCAGACACACAGGTGTTGAGGTAGGATATGATGTAAATTTTTGGATACCAGCTTTGAGCTGATGATTGATATACAAATGTTACCTTTATCAAAAAAAAGTGGCCCTTTTCCGTTGTATTATGTAATTCCTACTTGCCTCTCACAAAATGAACTCCGGTATAATTTTCGAAGAAGTGAATAATTGAAGGGGTTAATCATAAAATATAAGAGATTAAGATGGCAAATTTAAAGTCTCACTTTATCCAAAAAAAAGAAAAAAAAAAGAGATGTACATAATTAAGGGTGCAAAGTGAAAAGAACTTTGTTTCCTTTTGTCCATATTTCTGTTTGTGTTTTCCGTTTTATTATGTAATTCCTACTTGCCTCTCACAAAATGAACTCCGGTATAATTTTCGAAGAAGTGAATAATTGAAGGGGTT
>JAPFFP010076452.1:0-23189 GCA_026153255.1 Solanum medicagineum | reverse complement strand
GATCCCTTCCAATCAAGGAGACCCGAAATTATTTTCAAGAAAACCTACATGGATTTTACTTATTTTAATTTGGGATTGGAATATTATGATTCCTAAAATTCTATTGATGCATGGATAGTGTTTATTGATGATTTTAATATGATTTAAGCTATTATATGAGGATTTACTTTGGGTTTATGAAGTTATAAGTATGCATGTTCCCTTTTTAAAAGATTTATGCATGAGGGATTACACTATGAATTTAAATATCGAATTAATTGTGTTTTCACTTCAACTTCATATTATAAATGTTGATTTTAAATAAAGTCTTAACTACCCATGTCAAATTCCTCATTGTTCATAGCTTATGCATTCATGTACACGGGTTATTTTGAAAAGTTGTGTTATGGGTAAGCCCAATTCCAATTTATAGTATGATTTTGATAAGAGGTTGGTTATGACAATATTGTGATCACATATATGCCTTTAATTTTGGCTCATTAAGCATTTTGGGTGCTTGCACCACTTTGTTTAAGATTGGGCTATTCCTATGTATAAGTATTATGACTATGAAATTGTGATTTTGGCATTTGAGCCTATGTATGAATTATTATGAATGGTGTTTGGCTTATAAGCCCAATTGTGCATTGAAATGATTTGTAAAAAAATGACTATTGCCTCTTTGAAAGTATGTACATGCATATTATAAATATTCTTGTGGGATGACGACTTAGCTTGTTGTGTTGAGGGTCTTGGGGTAGTTTGAGCTACTTGCATAGCATGTTTCTAATGAGTGTAGAATCTATAAGGTTGTAATACGATGTATGAGCATGGTTGATCTATGTGGTCAATTACAAAGGGTTAGTCGCTTCACTAAGATTGATCTTTGGTTGAGTTTGTCCCCAAGTGAGCATTATTAGTATCGATGGAGTTGGTTGGTTGATTTATGCATTGGCTATGATTACAGGACTTTAGGATAGGGTCTTAAAACCCTAGCTTGGTATGTTTGTGGTGGTCTCTAGTGATGAGGTATTGATTTGTTTAGAGCTTGTGGATTATTTGGAGGTAGTGTTGCAAGTCTTGAATGATGAGGGGATTGGTTGCTAAACATGATAGGTGTGAGTTGAGGATAGTGAGTCCTTATAAAGTGTAGAGGGAGGTTGGTAAAGTTGCTTAAGTTTGGGGATTGCCTTCGGGTGTAGATATGGTTCGCCTGGTTCTTTATGCTTCTAGGTGGATGGAATGTGTTGGTGACTCTAGTGTTATAGAACTCTTTGAAGTATGAGTGAGGTGGAGGATAATTTGCCTTGGAATGAGGTCTCGGTAGAGGTGTTGGATGGATGAGTGGAGAGGTTGATTAATGGAGATGTGGTGTTCATTAAGGCCCTTTGAAAGAGTCGTCTATTCGTATGTGTCTCTCGGGAAGCTGTAACGGGCATGAAGGAGCAATATCCATATTTCTTTCAATCTATTCAAGCTTATGATGACATGTCAAATCTTTTTTATGATTCCAAGTCTTACATTTCAGCCCCTATGTCATTCATATGGATTCATGCTTAAGTTGACAAGTTCATGATGATTTTACACCTATGTTGGGATTTTGAAAATGGTGTTTTAAAGTGTATTATTGCATTCTTATTAGGGATGATCTCCTTATGATTATTCTTCTCTTGTACGTCCCTTTTACATTTGGGGACGAATGATCCCAAGGGGGAGATATTATAACCATGCCAAAAAGTGCTCGAAAATGTGCCTCGGAAGTGTCCAAAATCGTGATTGCCATATATCTAAAAATTCGTTCGTTATTTCAAAAACCTGACTTCATATTCTTGATTAGGGGATCAAATTGAGTGGGAAATGGGTCTAAACAGAATTTTAGAGAAACCGTATCAAAATATAAAAATCGCAATAAACGCTATTAAGGAAGGTCAACTTTGAAGGGTCGTATCTATTAGCACACAAATTATTGATTGAATTAGCTTTCCAACTTAATTTGTTTCATCTCATTCCGAGTTTGGATGAAGAATTTACGCCCATTTTCGTAAAACTTGTTCATGTAGAAAATGCAGATTTCCAGTGAGCATCTGCGTCATCTCCGCGACGCGGATCAGTGTTATTTTGCCCTTTTTTTTTATTTCGGTCCACGACTTTTCAAGTCTTGGGCCCAAGGGTTCCCATACGGTTCTTTTTACCTATACTTTGCCTTATTTTATCCTTATATCATCCTCAACATTCCTCAATATCATCTCAAACATTAGACTCAAATTTCACCCTAAATTCAAGTCCCAAACTCAAGACAAATCTTAAGGATTTCATCAAGGACCTCATACAAACTTCAATTCTCCATCTCCAATCTTCTTCAAGGGTACTCCAAAGTCAAGGTATGTGGTGTTGAACCATTGGGTCCTTCTACCCATGGTGCCTAAACCCTCATTTGCTTAATAATACATGATTTAAAGTTGATTTTACATGTGGGTCTTTTATATTGAGAAATTTACTACACAGTGATTTTAGTTCATGAAAGTATGGTTGTTTTAGCATGTTCTGAGCTTTGAATCTTGGATCTAGTGTAAGATTTGATGAGAGGTTTTGATCTGTATGTATTGAGGGTGTTGCAAGGTGTTGAATGATGGTTTTACAATAGATTTTCTTGCATGATTTCATCTCTAAATTGTATGGTCTTTTACCCCATTACACACTTGCCAAGTGTTTGATAAAATGTCTGAATAGGGTTTCTTGAGGAATTGAAGGTCCAATGCATGTATCATGAGTTGAATGGTGTTATGATGATTATATGATAATGAAATAATGATGGAATGATGATGAGATTATTGTAGGCATATAATGTATAATGAGGAGAGGAAGTGTAGGTATATGATGACTTTATGGTGATGATAGGGATGTCATACGAGTTGTGTTCATGGAGAAGTACCTATGGTGTTGCATGTTGTTGTTGGGTTCTTATATTTGTTGTTTTATTGGGAAAATGAGGGGTTCTTTCTTGATCATTTCAATGTAATGGTTTGATGAGCTAGTTCTATGATTCCTACCGAAAAGGCCATGCCGTAAGGTAGAGTGGTTAATGATTCCTACTGAAAAGGCCATGTCATAAGGTAGAGTGTTTAAAAATTCCTACCGAAAAGATCATATCGTAAGGTATGGACACCCTACTGAAAAGATCATGCCATAAGGTTGAATAACTAATTTTGCCTACCTAAAGGATTATATCGTAAGGTATGGACACCCCACCGAAAAAGCCATACCGTAAGGTGAAAAGACTAAAGGTTCCCACCGAGAAGGTCATATCGTAAGGTGTGGACATTCTATTGAAAAGGCCATACCCTAAGATAGAATGAATCATGTTTCCTACCCAAAAGATGATATCATAAAGTAGGGGACGTCTTATACTACTTACCAAAAAGACTATGTCGTGCAGTAGTGGTATTGATGACACTTTCCAAAAAGGTTGTACCGTAAGGTGAGTGGGGGTCATTTGGTCCATTTCATGAAGGTTGGTACAAAAGGGTTTGAGTATGTTTCTCATATTGAGTTTATATTCCTTGATCATAATTTATTAGCATGGTTTAGCTTAACCATTGAGCATGCATGCCATATTGATGTTATACCTATCCTTTGCTTACAATTATTCATTTTGATTATGTTACCTATCTCTTGCTAGCATTGCATCCCACATAATTAGTGCATTCAAACGTACTAATGTATACTTTATGCCTAGATGATGTTACCATGTAGGAACCGGAGTTCCTATTCATTCTACTCGTCGCTAGACGGCTTGTTCAAATTAGCCTTGGTGAGTCCTCCATTTCGGGGACAATGACTATTCTCTTATGTTATGTATTAAGACTCTCTTTCATTTATTGTATACTCATGACCATGAGAGTGAGCCCAATTGCTTTGTCTTGGCTCCCGCTAAGTATCTATGTTCAGAGGTGTTGTTGGACAAGTTTTGTATTATGTTTGAGCTTTGACTCATCTAAGTTATTTAAGTATTAAACTCTCTTTCTCTCTCTTTACCTTAGTCCCAATTCCCCTTGTTCATGTTTCTTATGTTGTTTTATATTTGCTTCCGCGACCAAGGATGTGTAATGATATGCTATGAGGATTGTTTGGGGTTCCTTCGGGTTCCCCATTCGCCAGTCACGTCTAGGCCCCATGCTTTGATCGTGACAGGATGCATTCTAAACCCTGGTTCCTTTTTCTTGATTTCAACATATACCAGCACCCCCATATCATTACGAATTATTATTGGAGAGGAATTTTCTTCTACAGCGTTTCGTATCAACAATTTTTTTTGTCCTCTAGTCCACATCCAACTCGGCTGCAATGGCATCATTGAGATTACAAAAAGAAATATTGTCACCTACAACAATTTCATCACTAATGTAACACTTGTACTCAACATCGTTCTCCCATATACCAGAATGTCGTAGCAATATTGAGATGTTCATGTATATTGGTCTTCCTTCTGTTAAAGAATTTTTTCATCACCAAAATTTGAAAACTTCATTACCATCCTTGCATGCATAAAAGAACCTTTTAACCAATTGATAAAAGGTTAAATTTTAATTGATTAATATTTGTACTAACCTGTAGGTTTTCCTTTTTTCCTGCCGCCAACATTAAATGCACCTATGTTTGCCTAATGTATCACTTCCTTATTTTTTGTATCGTCAAAGAACAAAAAATGAGGAATTTTTGATAGTTATGAAAAAGGTTGGTACTATTTAAAATTAATGCTAAAAAGTATGATATTTCTATAATTTGCTCGAAACATAATTGGAATTTCGAATAACAAAAAAATAAATAGAGATATGTAGAATAGGCCCATGGTAGATGTGTTAGTCCAATATAAAATATATAGAAATGGTCAAAAAGTAACTAAAGAGACAAAACTATACAAGAAAATCTAACTTGGGATCGCTAGTAGAGGAGCATTTAAGTACAAAAAGGACTATACACAAGAAGTTTGTCTAATCCAAATATAATACACATAGATAGGTATAAAAGAAGGAAAAGCAGCAAGTCTTTGGAAGTTAGGGGTTCACCATGACCCAAATTTGTGACTTCTAATGTAGATCTAGTGTTCAGCGAGGATGTACTAAGAGCTGCATAAGAAAAAGATGTAAAAGTGTAGTATGAATAAAAAATATGGATATCAATAGGTATCATAAGTCGACCAAGCTTAGAAAAATAATCTATATACATAACGGAGTTTGATAATGCTAAAGTTGAAGTCTAACAATTCAACCAATGATAAAAAGTAGCGACGATAGTAAAAATCACACCTTGGCAAGCATGTAATACCTAAATATGCATGGGAAAACATGATCACACAATATAAGTAGTGTTATACCTCATTTCAACCGGGATAAAAAATAGTGTATAATATATTGGTGATTAAATCATTAACTTAAGAATACGCCACCTAATTATTTACAATGAATTCAGACACCTAAAATTGATTAGAGTTAAACTCGATTTTAAGGTCTACTAAACAAGATTCTAGATAAGAGTTCAATTAATCCTAAAGGGACAGAGTAAGACATCCTTTGAGATCCATTAAAAATGATTAACCGATCAAATTAAATTAATTAATTAGATTAATTGAATAACAAGTTACAAAGCATAAAAATAATTGACTAATTTTAAAATAAGAAAAGGATAGTGTTTAATAATGGAAAGCATTAAGAAATCTTTTTACATAATTCTCAAAAACATATTTGAAAATAGTGTGTGGGATTGACACATATTTACACTTGGACACAAGAATCAAGAGTACTGTACAAGATAATCCATACTAAAAAGTAATATTTTTCTCATTGAAATCTGTGTTTGTAAAGAAAAAAGAAATTGTTAAGATTATCTAGAGTGTCTAGTAGGACTAAAATAATGTCTAGATTTCGTTTATATTGCAAATAATATTTCTGACTAACTTAAGGCTTCAAGATTTGACTTACACAAAATTTAAGAAATTTATTGAACTCCCAGCGATGACCTTAGAGGAGAAAGTTTAAGACCTACATGAATTCAAGAACTTACAAGTTTAATACCTAAATGAATTCCAGAACTTACAAGTTAAACAACAAAATTTATAGTAAAATTTATAAATCTAACCAAAAAGAGTTCGGCAAAACGTTGTTGTAATTTATTTTCAATAAAGTGTTTGGATGCAAAACGAGTAATTGAGAAACATTCCTAATTTAACTATGTTGGTTTCTTAAGTTTAAAAGGAAAAGGGTTCTCTTTGTATGATAAAAACAATAATTTTATTGTGAGGTAAAGAAAAAATTCTTAAATAATCATAACTAAATTACATTAATCGCAAGTTCCAACAGCTAATTCCAAAACTTGAAATAAATCCCCAAACACACATACATCAACAATTAATTGCAAAGAGTTAAAGAGTGAACAATGGAAGAAAATGAAATTTAAAAACTATAGGGATCCAAGTAATTTTCACTTATTTTCTTGCTATTTGGGGCGTATCTAAGGAAGAAGGTATTTGATGACTCCTAGTGATGGTACCACTGAATCTCGCCTCAAGACTGTGTGCATGAGAATATTGGATTAAAATTTCATTTGGTCATAAGTGTACATATAAAAAAGAAAAATTATAAAAAGTAACAAGACAAATATGAATTCGCTCACTATATCAATATAAAAAGTTCATGCTAGAGGGCCAAGATATATTTTCGCATCTAAAATTATACAATCTAAGTCATTAAAGAAGAACAGCAAAGTAAGGATATTTGATATACATAAACACATAAACAAACACTTCTAATATGTAATTTGTAAAAACATCAATCACATCAGAACCTATGCTAGAATTAGGTAAGAAATAGAACTCAAACACAATTGAACTCATTATTGAAATATTACTATACTACGTATCTTTATAGAAGCGTTGTGATTTCTAATAATATTTGAATACAAAATTACACTTGTTGCAGTAGATCATAAAAAGTTGTTCAAGTACTTTAGACATGAATTCTGGTCTATAAGAATACAACACATAAAATATTTAAGCAAATGAAATAATAAATAATTTTTTTGGCAGAGGAGTTCCTTTTTACCACCAGAGAACCCACAATACATGACTTCTAATTCACATAATATATTAAACTATCAAAAAATAAAATAAGATTAAGATCTAACCTTCTTGTGTGCAGTGAACTAGGGGATTACCGCAGGTATCAAATCTACACTCGTTCTTGAAACAAAGTTGAGCGATACAAAAGAGAGAATAAAAAATGCTTGATAACATGATATAAAATGTAAGAAAGTGGTGTTCTAGTGAGGGTCTAAGCTCTTTTTTTTTCTTGCTCCCCACTTAACTGAGCACTGTAAGGATTTATTTATAGGAGAGGGATTGAAAATGAGAATCTTAAAAATGGTGGAAAATTAAAAAGTTGAATTTTGAATCTTGGTCAAAGAACTGAAGACTTGAAGCTTTGGCAGTGAAGGAAACAAAACTCATTAATTCTTGCAGATATTGAATCAATTGAAAGATGAGAATAGGAAGCAGATGAGGAGAACGGAGATCAATAGAGAGAGAAGAAAAGAAAATGATAGAAAAGGAATGATTTTTATTTTTGTGGCAGGGGGGTTGGGCTCATTTACACTAGAATTGAGCTCTTCTCAGGTCAAGTAGATGGTCCAATTGGGCTACTATAGTATGTTGTAGAGGAAAAATTACCTAACTATACTTATTTTTTTACCTTATTTACTATTATTCCCTACCGTTTCAAAATATTTCAAAAATTTCTATTTCTCTTTCTACAAACCCACCCATGCGGATAAATAATTTGAGATTCCCAAATTAGAAGATATTAACTTTCAGGTTTCACTCCCCCAATTTCTTGTCAAAAATCACGACGACGATTGGCAATTTTGTATTTCACATTTATCCTATTTCCTATCAAATATTGTCGATTTGCATGCAGTATGTTCGTCTTCTTGATGTCGCTCAACCTGATTACTTAAAGAAAGCATGGGCATTTGTATCCAACTTTGGTGTCGGGGTAGAATCCTATAGGGAATAGTGGTTCATAAATTGTAGTGGTTCACTAGACTAAGCAATTGTATGTTCTGGGGGGTTACATTAATTAAAATTAGGATTCGCCTACACAATATCTAATTAGCAAATTGATCAAGAAATTAAGGTAGATATTGGATATGTGCAAATATGAGAATCGATCAACTAGCTGGGTCTAAATATTTGACTAATTGAGTTAATAATGAGTGAATAGGTTAGGTTGCTTGTAACCCATGTTTAGTTATGACACAAGAGTATTTATATGATTCAATTACGACATCATATGCGGACCACCGAGGACACATTGGCCTAAGAAGTCTCACAAAACCCCTAAAACCTTAGTCATTGAATCCATAGTTATGAACTTCAATTGAAACCCCCGAAGGTTTCTAGCCACTACATCCATTTCACACTCTAATAACTCTAGTTAAAGCAATAATTCGATATCTAAATTAAACCCCAAATTTGCAATGTTGAAATAATGGATTAAACATAGGAGTGGATGTAAATTCACTCAAATCAACAGTAATTAAGTTAAAATATCAAACACCCAACAGATAAATGAAAAGCCTGTATTATTTACACACCCCAACATGGGGGTTTTAGCCACTCATGCTAGAAATTAGAGACTCAATATCAAATACAGCAGCTGAAGTCATGGGTAATAAGATTGAATAGAGAAAAGTTGATTAACACCAGCAGATCTCCTAAAATGGTTGCTTCCCAAAGGCTTGAAACCCTACCCCTTTTTACTCTAGAGTAAGGAATGTTCTATGTACTGCTACTCTCTTTGTTACACTAAGAAGATTGATCTCTACAATGTCCTCTCTAAATTGCTTAAATAGTTTGTGCAAAAGTATAAGAATTTGTGCACCATGTTGCCATTCGGCGGTCAAAGCTGGCCATCCCCCAGCAATCCAATGATATGCTGAATGTGCACTTGATCACTTTTCTCTATATCTCCTTAAAAACTTGTCTATCTACAATATTGGGCAATGGTTCTTCCTCCGTCAATACAGTTCGGTGATTCACTGAAGTTTCTCTCTCATCGCCTTTCTATCATGATTTTGGGGCTCTGAGTCCTTTAACTTTAGGTGGTTTCTTATGCCATTCGGTGATATGCCAAATATGTTTGGCCACATCGATTCTGACTGCCTTCCTAGCTTGGGATTGAATCTTTGTTTCTACAATGCTAGACGGTTCCGCAAAGTATTTGGTGGATCACCAAATATGTAGGTGATGCCTCTGAGTATTCGGCGGTCCCAAACAATCACATCAAGCTATCCACAAATATATAAAGATGAGAAAACACAAGACATCTCATATTTCATGTCATGACCCAAGCCTAGGGCCTAGACGTGACACGGCAAATAGGGAACCCGAAGGGACCCCAAATAATCCTCTTAACATATCATTACACATCATTGGTCACAAAGCAATTAAAAAACATAATAAGAGTAGAAATGAGGAAAAAAGTTAAAGGGGATATTTGCATAACATAAGTGTAACACCCCACATCTTACAATACTAGTGCTATGCAAATGAAACATGATATGACTTTTTAAATTAGCGCCAATTTCTAAAAGTGCTTGAATATCATGTTATAAGGCGATATATACGTCTAGCGCTTAAAAGGGTCGAGCGTATACATGTTTTGTGTCAAATTGAGGGGATCACGACCCTAAACAAAGTGAGAAAATTTAGGTGATTTTAGAACTTAAAAAGCTAGCAGGTGAGTCATCTACTTGCTTAGCTTAAATTTGCTAGCTAAACAGAGACGAGGCCTGACGTCGAATTTGTCCAAGTCTGATTATGAATAAAGTCCATGTTAAGGGTGTAACTTGAGCCCGTATTTTAGCATCATAAATGGAATTTATTTTCAGGCCAAGATGAATAATAAAAAGGACCCAAGTGCACCACAACCCTCTTGGCTAATTGGGCCCAAACTAAGTGAAGAGGAATTTGAAAAATGGGCAGCCAACGCTTATCAACTTTGAGACCCATTTAGGCCCAAGTGTGAGGGCTGAGCTGCTGCCTTACAAGCTTAATAATATGTGGCATTACATGGTCAAAATGTCAAAAGAAATTCAGCCAAGAGACTCTTTAAAAAGGGCTCAAAACAGCTCCTTAATTCATTTTCACTTGAGACAATTTTTCAGCTTTCCTAAAGACTTTTGTTTTCTCTTTGTTTCACCTCACAAGGCAGACTACACAACCCTCTAGGGTTCCTGAAGGAAACTTGAACCTTGAAGGATAATTTAAGTGGAAATATCCATGTATTTGTTATACTTATCCCATGACAAATAAGAAGTATATGCTAGTTATGTTGTGCTGAAATTTTGGACAACATGTCTACTAAGGATTGTTGTGAACTTTTCTTGTTGTTCAAGAGGATTTTCTCTTCTTGGTTGGCTGAATTATGAAGCAAAATTATGTTTTAACAAGGTTTAGTTTGTTAGTGATGTAACTTAGCTGCTGCACCACTTTTACAGTCCGCGAAAGTGAGTTCTTGTGTGATATCGTAATTGTGCTCGTAATTGGAACTTGTGGGCTGATTGATTGAGGACTATGGTCTCACATCCTCTAGTATTTAGAGGAGTGTTTTTGAATAATTTTAGGGATGTCTGTATGTGTAAATGTTGTGGGAACAATTTGGTTAAAGTTGGTAAAGTTTTGGAATCGTCACCGTCGTAATGGAGCAAAAGGACGTAACATTATGCCGCTTATTTTTATGTTGCGTAAAATTGTTATGTGTTGTGCTTTGTGGGCTGTTGTAAGACTGTTATGGCACTAGAATAGGATACACATGACATTTATATTAGAATGAGTATTAGAAAATATGATTAGGGGCGGAAAGGTTGAAAGAATACGCTCGGGTTTATAAATACCCGCTTGCTGCCCATATGTTGTTTTTTTTATGAGATTGGGCTACCAAGATGTATCTATTGGCTGCTAATGCTAGTTTTATCACCTACTATATTGTAGATAAATATTTGGAGGAAGGGAATGTTATCTCGAGGTAATAGCAGAGTCGTACAGCGAGGCATGTAAGGCTACTTAATTTCGTATTATTTGGCATGAAATATAGATCCCTCCTTGGCACATAAAGGCACTTACCAACTCCGACACAACTATTAACCGTGTCTCAACTCTTTCACATGTTCATATTGTCCCATACATAGTCACCTTCAAATCTGCAGACATACTTGGATACCAAGATACATGAATTCGTTCTACTAAATAAAGTTCATGTGTTGTTCTACGTCCTATGCATTTCATTATTTGTGTAACTTACTCCTTTCATTGTGGTGTTGTCTTTTGTGATTGTTTAGATGTCATATGATGTATCTACAGTCCTACAGCTCTAATATTGTGACCACCAAAAGAATCAACTCAAAGGAAATTAGATGATAACATATATTGCTTATTGATGGGTGGTAACCCAAGGGGTGGAAGAATCACCTAGCCAGGGTCGATCTTATCACGGGGGTAGCCCAAGGGGTTAAAGGAAAAACCTAGCTAGGGCTGATCACGATATAGATTTACCACTGATCAGCTGGTAATTTGTATTACATGCTATGCACAGATTATACAGTAAAGGTAAACTAATAAAAAGAACATAAAGTACATGATCCCACAGTACAACTAAAGGTGGTCTCTTATTCGATATCAGTGCATAGTTTCATTGGAGTTGTTACTTCATCTACAGTATTTCCTGCCTTACATATTCATTACATTATCTCATACTGATGTCCCTTACAGGGGACCTGTATTTCATGCTGTAGGTACAGGTGCTAATAGATCTCCCCAGTAGGTGTTAGGATATCCAGCTACTGTTACCAAGCTCCAGGTTGCTTCGGAGCTTTGTGTGTGTCTAGAGCTTATATTTTGTATTGTACAATTAGTTGAGGCAGGGCCTATCCCGACCTTTATCAGATACTTTTCCTTATCTAGCGGCTTTGTAGGCTATGTAAATTAAAGTGTGGTCATGTCTCATACTTTAAACACCGTGGCCCCAACGGCCTAGCCATATGCATTTCTTTTTGGCTTGTTATCACTGTTTATTTTCTTAAAGGCATGTCAAATATAGAAATTCCTTATAATATGTATAGAAAGCTCAAAGATACAGGTTGGTTCTCCCTAGCCTCATCGGCAACGAGTGCCAGTCCGCCATAACGGGACTTTGGGCTTGACAGAAGTGGTATCAGAGCGGGTCGTCCTAGGGAGTCTACAAAGACGTGTCTATGTAGAGTCTTATTTATCGATGTGTTGTGCACCACATTTATAAGAAGGAGGCTACGTGGCATTTAGTATTTGTTACTTTCTTTTCATTCTTTAGATCGTGCCATAAAGCCAAGTGTAATAGGTGTATTATGTCTAACTCTTCAATTGTTTTGTACAATAAGTATGCCAGAAACCAGGCAAAACAAAGGTAAATAGAAGGGAGTAGAAGTGGTGGTTGGTATACCCAGTCAGGTGAGACAACGAAATGAGGTTCAATAGGAGTCTCTGTCATAGATATCTTCAACTCCTCCAGCTCCTGATGAACCCGGAAGCAGTGAAATTCTCCCAGAACCACCTATTGATGCTACCATGCAGGATCTGAGAAATGCAATCCAACTATTGGCCCGTATAGTTGCTGGCCAAGGTCAAATACAGGAAGGTCCGATTATTGGTGCAGGTGGTGTGAATAGGGCAGTTGGCACAAGGATACGTGATTTTCTTAATTTTTACCCTCCATCTTTCACTAGGTCAGATCCTAATGAAGATCCCCAAGACTTTATTGATTAGATTCAGTGCACTTAGATGTTATGCATGTGAGTGGTACAGAAGCTGTCGAGTTAGTGACATATAGGTTGAAGGGTGTGGCTATATTATGGTATGAAGCTTGGAAGCAATCTAAGGGTATAGATGCACCTCCAACTACCTGGAAGGTGTTCAAAGAGGTATTTCTTGTCCATTACTTGCCATTAGAGATTCGAGAGGCCCGTGCAGATTAGTTCTTGAACCTCCACCAAGGGAAATGAGCATGAGGGAGTATAACCTTCAATTTAATTCCCTGGCCAGGTATGCTCCTAATGTAGTTGCTACTATGGTAGATAGAGTTCATCGATATGTAGATAGATTGGATATGTATCTGGTCAGAGACTGTACCATTGCTTCCTTGAACAAAGACATGGATATAGAGAGAATGCAAACTTTTGCACAGAAATTGGAGGATCAGAGGCACAGAAGAAGGACACAAGAGTTGGAAAGGGGGCAGGCAAAAAGGGCCAGATCTACAGGGCAGTTTACACCATCCCAAGGTGAGCTTAGGCATCGATTTTCTAAAAGACCACCTAGGCCATTATCCTACTACTCTACAGCCAATGCTCTACCACAACATCAAGGGCCTAGAAGTAATCAGTTTAGTCAATGAGGTGAGGGACAAGGTACATGGATAATAGGATATTCAGCAGGTCGGCAAATGACCGCTAGGCAACCTTGTAAAATAGTGTGGAAGAAGTCATTCAGGTATATGTCATATTAGGACAGACTCTTGCTATTGGTGTGGTACGCCAGGGCATATGATAAAAGATTGCTTGAGGAGGCGTATTGGTGATATATCACAATCTACTGGGTTAGCTGTTGCATCATCATCAGTTCCTCCATGAGGTAGGGGTCAACAAGCACTTATGGGTCATGGTAGAGGTGTTAGAGGGGCAGCTAGCTCTAGCGGAGTCTAGAATCGCACTTATGCTCTGGGGAGTCGGCAAAATTTAGAAGCTTCACTTGATGTGGTCACAGGTATATTGTCCATCTTTTCACATAATGTATATGCATTAATTGACCCTGGTTCTACACTATCATACATTACCCCACTAGTTGCTGGGAAGTTTAAGAGAACACCGAAATTATTGAACCAACCATTTGTAGTGTCCACACCAACCGGTGAATCTATTATGGCTAGAAGGATTTATTATGACAGTGTAGTAAATGTTTCTGATCATAACACATTGGTTGGCCTTATTGAGCTAGAAATAGTGGAGTTTGACGTTATAATGGGTATGGATTGGTTAGCTTCTTACTATGCCACCGTATATTGCCAAACTAAGAAAGTGTACTTCTACTTTCCAAATGAGGCAGTTCTTGAATGGGAAGGCAATGTTGGGGCACCAAAGGGAAAGTTTCTCTCTTATTTTAAGGCCAGAAAGATGATATCCAAGGGGTATATATCTCATTTAGTTAGAGTGAGAGATATGGAGGTAGAATCATCAACTCTTCAATCTGTTGTAGTAGTGAATGAATTTGTTGATGTGTTCCCTAAAGAACTTCCAGGCTTACCTCCAGAACGAGAAGTTGATTTTGGTATTGACTTACTTTCAGGCACTCAACCTATTTCCATCCCTCCATATAGAATGGCCTCGGCAGAGTTGCGTAAATTAAAACAGCAGTTAAAAGGCTTATTGGAGAAGGGTTTTATAAGACCTAGTGTGTCCCCTTAGGGTGCACCAGTGTTATTTGTACGTAAAAAGGATAGAACCTTGAGAATGTGTATCAACTATTGACAATTGAATAGGATGACAATTAAGAATAAATACCCCCTCCCCAGGATTGATGATTTATTTGATCAGTTACAGAGTGCCAAATGCTTATCAAAAATTGATTTGAGATTAGGGTATCACCAAGTGAGGGTGAAGGAGACAGATATACCCAAGACAGCTTGCAGAACATGCTATGGTCACTTTGAATTTCTTGTTATATCATATGGGCTAACGAATGCACTAGCAGTTTTTATGGATCTAATGAATAGGGTGTTTAAGCCATTCTTGGATGTGTTCGTGATAGTATTTATAGATGACATTTTGGTATATTCAAGATCAGAAGAGGATCACTCAAATCACTTATGACAGGTGCTATAAATTCTTCGTGATCGACAGTTGTATGCGAAGTTTTCTAAATGTGAATTTTGGCTAAAATTAGTGGCATTCTTGGGTCATATTGTGTCTGAGGACGGAATAAGAGCTAATTCATAAACGATAGAGGCGGTGAAAGATTGGCCAAGACATATAACACCCGCGGATGTACGGAGCTTCCTAGGTTTGGCAGATTATTACAGGAGGTTTGTTGAAGGCTTTTCTTTTATTTCTGCACCTCTAACAAAGTTGAAACACATAAGGAGACCAAGTTCCAATGGAATGATGCATGCGAAAGGAGCTTCCAGGAGCTGAAAAATAAGCTAACGTCTGCACATGTGCTAGTACTCCTAGAAGGCATTGAGGGGTATGCAGTGTATTGCAATGCTTTAGGAGTTGTCTTAGGGTGTGTATTGACACAACATGGTAGGATAATTGCTTATGCATCTAGACAGCTATGGTCACATGAGAAAAACAATTCAACACATAATCTTGAGCTAGTAGCGGTTGTATTTGCTCTGAAAATATGGCTCCACTATTTGTATAGGGTTCACGTTGACATAAATACTAATCATAAGAGTCTGCAACACATATTTAAGAAGAAAGACCTAAACTTAAGATGGTGGAGATGGCTAGAGCTAATAAAGGATTATGACGTTGATATACTTTACCACCCGGGGAAGGCAAATGTGGTAGCCAATGCTCTGAGTCGTAAGAAAACAATGAATACTGATGATCAAGCTGTGGTGAGTCAAGGAGTGGCTAAGGATCTATGTCAGCTAGCCAGTTTAGGAGTTCGCCTTCTTGAAACTCCAAAGGAAGGGGTTATTGTACATAATGCAACAGTGTCTTCATTAGTAATGGTGGTGAAAGTAAAAACAGTTCGAGGATCCTATTCTACGACAGCTTAAGGAAAAGGTAAATCAGGGTACGATAAAGGGCTTTGACCTTACACAAAATGGAGTACTTTACTGCCAAAATAGATTATATATGCTTGATATTAATGGATTAAGAAAGAGGATAATGGAAGAAGTCCATAATTCCTGATATTCCATCCATCCAGGATCAACTAAGATGTATCATGACCTGAAGGGAATATTTTGGTGGGGAGGCATGAAAAAGGACCTTGCAGAATTTGTGGCTCAATATACGAATTGCCAACAAGTGAAAGTAGAACACCAAAAGCCCGGAGGCTATATGTAATGTATAGAGCTTCCAACATGGAATTGGGATATGATCAATATGGATTTTGTTACTGGTTTGCCTCGCTCATTTCAAAAGTTTGACTCCATATGGGTAACAGTTGACAAACTCTCAAAGTAAGCACACTTCTTACCAGTCAGGAGTGATTATACGGTTGAAGAGTATGCTAAGCTATATCTCAAAGAGATAATAAGGCTACATGGAGTTCCAACCTCCATTATATCTGACCAAGGAGCTCAATTCACTGCAAAGTTTGGAAGTCCTTCCAAAGGAGTTTAGGAACACAAGTGAATTTGAGTACAACATTCCACCCTCAAACAGATGGTCAAGCAGAACACATTATTCAGAAACTTGAAGATATGTTGCAAGCTTGTGCATTGGACTTTAAATGTAGTTGGTTGGACCATTTGCCACTTATTGAATTTGCCTATAATAATAGCTACCACTCAAGTATCAAGATGACACCTCATGAAGCTTTATATGGAAGGAAATGTAGATCACCAATTGGATTATTTGAAGTGGGTGAAACCACCTTGCTTGGGCCAGATCTTGTATAACAAGTCATGGAAAAAGTTAAGGTAATATAGCAATGGCTAGAAATAGCCCAAAGTCGTCACAAATCATATGCGGATGATAGAAGGTGAGGAGTGGAATTCTCAATAGGGGATTGGGTATTTTTAAAGGTATCTCCAATGAAAGGGGTTATGAGGTTTGGTAAGAAAGGAAAACTGAGCCCACGTTACATAGGGCCATTTAAAATTATTAAGAAGTTCGGACAGGTTGCATATGAACTAGAGCTACCCCAAGAGCTTTCAATGGTTCATCAAGTTTTTCATGTCTCAATGGTTCGAAAATGCATAGGTGACCCAGCCAGTGTTACTCCTATTAAAGACATGTAGGTTACAGAAGATCTCACATATGAAGAGGAAGCTATTGCTATTCTTGATCGTCAAGTTAAGAAGCTAAGAAATAAAGAAATAACTTTAGTAAAAGTACTTTGGAGAAACGAGCAAGCAAAAGAAATAACATGGGAGGCCGAGAACACGATGAAATCAAAATACCCTTACTTATTTGAAGCTAAAGAGGAAGTCCAACATGCAGAATTGGGACACTAATAGGTACGTGTGATTGAATACTTAGTGTATTTTTAAAGTTTGTCTAACTAAAGGTTTAAACTTGGTTAAGCTATCAAATTGTGCTAACATTCGAGGACGAATGTTCCTAAGGAGGGGAAAAGGATGTAACACCCTACATCTTACTAGTGCTATGCAAATGAAACATGATATGGCTTTTCAAATTAGTGCCAATTTCTAAAAGTGCTTGAATATCACGTTACAGGGAGATATGTGCGTCTAATGCTTAAGAGGGTCGAGTGTATACATGTTTTGTGTCAAATTGAGGAGATCACGACCCTAAAAAAAGTGAGAAAATTGAGGTTCTTGTAGGACTTAAGAAGCTAGCAGGTGAGTCACCTACTTGCTTAGCTTAAATTTGCTAGCTAAACGGAGACGAGGCCGGACGTCGAATTTGTCGAAGTCCGATTATGAATAAAGTCCATCTTAAGGGTGTAACTTTAGCCTATGTATTAGCATCATAAATGGACTTTATTTTCATCCCAAGGTGAGTAATAAAAAGGACCCAAGTACACCACAACCCACTTGGCTAATTGGGCCCAAACTAAGTAAAGAGGAATTTGGAAAATGGGCAGCCAAGGCCCATCAACTTTGAGACCCATTTAGGTCCAAGTGTGAGGGCCAAGCTGCTGCCTCAGCAGCTTAATAATATGTGGTATTATGTGGTCAAAATTTCAAAATAAATTCGACCAAGAGACTCTTTAAAAAGGGCTCAAAATAGCTCCTTAATTCATTTACACTAGAGACAATTTTTCAGCTTTCCTAAAGACTTTTGTTTTCTCTTTGTTTCACCTCACAAGGCAGCCTAAACAACCCTCTAGGGTTTGTAAAGTAAACTTGAACCATGAAGGCTAAGGTATGTGGAAATATCCATGTATTTGTTATACTTATCCCATGACAAACAAGAAGTATATGCTAGTTATGTTGTGCTGGATTTTGGACAGCATGTGTCCTAAGGATTGTTGTGAACTTTTCTTGTTGTTCAAGAGAATTTTCTCTTCTTGGTTGGATGAATTATGAAGTAAGAATTATGTTTTAATAAGGTTTAGTTTTTTAGTGATGTAACTTAGCTGTTGCACCACTTTTACAGTCCACGAAAGTGAGTTCTTGTGTGATAACGTAATTATGCTCGTAATTGGAACTTCTGGGCTGATTGATTGAGGACTATGGTCTCACATCCTCTAACTATTTAGAGGAATATTTTTGGATTAGGTCAAGTCTATTTGTACGTGTAAATATTGTGGGAACAGTTTGGTTGAAGTTGGTGAAGTTTTGGAATCGTCAACGTTGTAATGGGGCAAAGAGACGTAACATTATACCGCCTATTTGTATGTTGCGTAGAATTGTTATGTGTTGTGCTTTGTGGGCTATTGTAAGACTGTTATGGCACTAAAATAGAATGCACATGATATGTATATGAGAATGTGTATTATAAAGAACGATTAGGGGCGGAAAGGTTGAAAGAATACGCTCGGGTTTATAAATACTCGCTTGCTGTCCGTATGTTGTTTTTTATGAGATTAGGCTGCCAAGATGCATCTATTGGCAGCTAATGCTAGTTTTATTACCTACTATGTTATAGATAAATATTTGGAGGAAGGGAAGGTTATCTCGAGGTAATAGCGAAGTCGTATACTGAGGTATGTAAGGCTACTTGATTTCGTATTATTTGGTATGAAACATAGTTCCCTCCTCATAAAGGCACTTACCAACTCAGACACAACTATCAACCCTGTCTCAAATCTTTCATATGTTCATATTCTCCCATACATAGTCACCTTTGAATCTGCTTACATACTTGGGTACCAAGATACACGAATTCGTTCTTTTAAATAAAGTTCATGTGTTGTTCTACGTCCTATGCATTTCATTATTTATGTAACTTACTCCTTTCATTGTGGTGTTGTCTTTTGTAATTGTTTACATGTCATATGCTTTATCTATAATCCTACAGCTCCAATATTATGACCACCAAAAGAATCATCTCAAAGGTAATTGAAAGATAACGTATATTGCTTATTGATGGGTGGTAACCCAAGGGGTGGAAGAATCACCTAGCCAGGGTCGATCCTATCATGGGGGGTAGCCCAAGCGATTAAAGGAAAAGCCTAGCCAGGGCCGACCCCGATATAGATTTACCACTGATCAGCTGGTCATTTATATTAAATGCTGTGCACAAATTATACAGTAAAGGTAAAGTAATAAAAAGAATATAAAGTACATGATCCCACAGTACAACTGAAGGTGGTCTCTTATCCGATACTAATGCATAGTTTTATTTGAGCTATTACTTCGTATACAATATTTCTTACCTTACATATTCATTACATTATCTCGTACTGGCATCCCTTACAGGGGAACTGTATTTTATGCTGCAGGTACAGGTGCTAATAAATCTCCCCAGTAGGAGTACAGGATATCCAGCTACTTTTACCAAGCTCCAGGTTGTTTTGGAGCTTTGTGTGTGTCTAGAGATTATATTTTGTATTGTAAAGTTCGTCGAGGCGGGGCCTGTACTGATCCTTATCAGATACGTTTCCTTATCTAGTAGCTTTGTAGACTATGTAAATTAAAGTGTGGTCTTGTTACTTTGAACACCATGGCCCCAAAGGCCTAGCCATATGAATTTCCTTTTTGGCTTATTATCACTTGTTATTTTCTTAAAGGCATGTCAAATGTAGAAATTCCTTATAATATGGATAGAAAGTACATAGATACAGATTGGTTCTCCTAAGCCTCATCGGCAACGAGTGCCAGTCCGCCCTAATGGGACTTTGGGCATGACAACAAGCACCAAAATAAGAGAGTCAAGGCTCAATACATAACATGTCCAACAACACCTTTACTACAGGGCCAAGACAAGCAACTGATCTCACTCTCATAGTCAATACATACATAAAAGAAAGATAGTCTTAGTGAATAGCATGAGATCATAGATTGTCCCCGGGATGGAGGACTCACCAACTAGCTTGAGAGAATTCGTACTAGTCACATGGAGGAAGATGTTCAAGCAGGACTCCGATTCCTACATGGTAATATCATGTAGGCATAGATTATGTGTTAGTATATTTGAATATACTAAGTATGTAGGATGCAATACCACAAGAGATGAGCAACATAATCGAAATGCATAAGCATAGGCAATGAATAACATATAACAATATGACATGCATGGAAGATGCTTGAAGTAAATCATGCTCATATAGAGCAAATACATGTGCAAGGAAAGACCATCATTTGTGAGTTCATAGTTTATCAAGGTACATACCTCAAACCCCTTGATTGGTTGGTGGATCATCACAACCCTGGTGATTGAGGTACAAACCCCTCAACTTGGTTATCAAGGTAGAAACCCTTGATTGGTTTGTGGATACTCGCACCCTACCACCCTTGGTGATTGAGATACAAACCCCTCAACCTAGTGATCAAGGTATAAACTTGTTGATTGTTTATCAAGGTTCAAACCCCTCGACATGGTTATCTGGGCTCTTAACCCCCCTGAGTAGGGCATGGTCAATTTGCAACACTATGTATGAGAATATCATATACATACATTCCTTTCATCATCATAAAGTCATTCGACTCAAAAGACATGTATTGGACCTTCAATTCCTCAAGAAATCATAACCGGACATTTTATCAAAAACTTGGCGGGTGTGTAGAGCTAGTGCAAAAACATGCAATTTAGGGATGAAATCATGCATGAATATCCAATGTAAAGCCATCCATCAATACTTAGTAACACCCTCAAGCAATATAGACCAAAACCCTTCATCAAATCCCGTAATAGATCTTAGATTCAAAGCTCAAAACTTGCTAAAATAATCACAATTTCATGAAACCCCACATAGGTCATAGGCAAATTCATAGTAAGTAAGGCCCATAAGTAAATCCACATAAAATCATACAATTTAAGTAAAAAGGAAGCTTAGACTTCATGGGTGAAAGGAACCCATGAATGAAACCCACATACCTTAGCTTTGGAGAATTATTGATGAAGATTGGAAATGGAGACTTGAAGCTTGAGTGAAATCCTTAAGACCCGGAAGAGATTCGGACACTTGAATTTTGAGATGAAATATTGTCAAAGTGTTTAAGAGTGTATTGGAGAATGTCTTGGATGATATGAGGGTGAAATATGGGGTTAGACCCATTTTCCACTCAATTTGACCTCCTAATTAAGAATATAAAGTCGAATTTTTGATATCATGCATGAATTTTTAGATATATGGAAATTACGATACTGGGCACTTCCAAGCCACATTTTCGAGCACTTTTTGGGATCGTTTCAATATCTCTCCCTTGGGAATATTCGTCCCCCAATGTCAATGATATGTATATGAGAGATGTAAACATGGCAATTTTATCCTCCATAAGGATGCAACAATGCACTTAAACATCATTTCAAAAATCTCAACATAAGTGTAAAATCATCGTAAACTTATCAATCTAAACATGAATGCATGCAAATGTCATGGGCTGAACTTAGACTTCAAATGACATAGGGCACTTACATCAATACCTTAGACTTAAATAGAGTGTAAAAGATGAGGAAATCGCTTTTGCATGTCCGGTTCATCCTCCCTTTTTGTACTTTCAACTTGTTGATTCCTCCAAAGAACCTTAATGGAAGTAACGTCCTTGTACCTTAGCCTTTTCACTTACCTATCCAAGATAACTACTGGAACCTCCTCATAAGTCAAGTTTTATTCAACTGCACCCACATCATCCAATGGAGCAATACATTCATATCACCCACACACTTCCTCAATATAGATATATGCAGAAGATAAACTAAATTCATTTCACTAGGCAACTCCAACTCATAAGCCACCTTACCAATCTTCCTTATTACCCTGTACAGACCCACATATCTTGGACTCAACTTGCCCTTCTTACCAAAATGAACCACACCCTTTATAGGTGACACCTTCAAATAAACCCAATCACCAACTTTGAATTCATACTTCTCCTCACATCGGCATAAGACTTTTGGTGACTTTGAGCCATCTTCAACCTTTCTCTAATCACCCTAACCTACTCAAGAGCCTCCACAACCAAATCTGATCCCAACAAAGCCACATCTCCAACTTCAAACCACCCAACTGGTGATCTACAATGCCTACCATAGGGGGCCTCAAAAGGAGTCATGTCAATGGTAGAATGGTAGCTATTGTTATAGGCAAACTCAACCAATGGAAGATGATGATCCCAACTACCCTTAAGCTCTAATACACAAGCCCTAAGCATGTCCTCAAGTGTTTGGATAGTTCTTTTGGCTTGGCCATCCATTTGAGAGTGAAAGGTCGTATTAAGTTTAACGTTTGTACCAAGACCCCTTTGAAAGGACCTCCAATAATGTGAAGTAAATTGAGCACCATGATCTAATATGATGGACAAAGGGACCCCATGCAACCTCACCAAGTCATGAATGTACAACCTAGCATAATCTTCAGCCCCATATATGGTCTTAACCTGTAGAATGTGAGCTGATTTTGTCATTCTATCAACCACAACCCAAAATGGAATCGAAAACCTTTCTAGTCTTTGGAAATCCAACCAGAAAATCCATATTAATCTCCTCCCACTTCAAAGTAGGAATATCTATGTCTTGGGCTAGGCTCCTCGGCTTTGATATTCGGCTTTCACTTGTTAGCAACTATGATAACTGGATACAAATTTGGCAATGTCCCTCTTCATACCTCCCTGCCAATACACCCCTCCCAAATCTCTATACTAATAGTAGAACACGGGTGAATAGAATAGGAAGAACCATGAGCCTCATCAACAATCTTTTCTCTCAAGCCATCAACACAAGGCGCACATAACCTACCTTGGTATCTGTAACACCCCACACCTTATAATATTAGTACAATTCAAAGGAAGCATGACATGAAGGGGACAAATTGACGCTAAATT
>JAPFFP010076426.1:0-23199 GCA_026153255.1 Solanum medicagineum | reverse complement strand
TTTGAATTGGATTTGGTATCCAAATTTGAATTGGATTTGGTAATTAAGTTTGAATTAACTTGGGCCAAATTTCAACATTTCTTGTATACAATAATATCTTGATGATATTATTGAAGTTGAGAATTTGTTTGAATGTATGTTCATGTTTTCATTCACATGAGCCCTAAGTGATGATTATACTTTATCCTTTTCTTATGCATTTTTTGAATTGGATTTGATGGTTATTTTTGTATATTGAGCAAGGATGATTTTTGTATATTGAGCAAGGATGATTTAGGTATATTGAGCAAGGATGAGTATATTTTATTGAGTCTGTATTAAAAATAAGTTTGGAGCATAAATACTGATTTGTGAAAGAGTCTTGATGATATGTAAAGATTTTTGAAGCATATGTTTTCAAAAGAAAACACTTGGTGTTTTGATGAGTTTTGATTTAATTGAGCATTGATTTAAATAACGTTTTGAGTAAATATTTGATGATAACGTAAAAATATTTTTAAAATATATTTATTGGAAGATGATGATAATGATGATGTTTGAGATGAGTTTTAAAGAGGATGTTTTGGGGAGTAGTATTGAGCATCGAGTTTTGGGTTGAGTACAAGTGGCTTAACTCCAAAACTACATCGCTCGCGTAGGATAGTTCTGCACCATGTTCTGGCAACTCCTATCCTAAAAAGATGGACAGAGCTAATGAATCATGATTCATGATGTAGATGTTGACATCCTTACCTTGGCAAGTAATGGATGAACGAGCAACGACGTCGTCTTTGTTGTGCACCATCAAAGAGGGTGGTGGGATGTTTGTCAGTTAGAGAAACTCCCTAATTTGCAAAACATGTTTGACTAAGTTTCATACTAGAGTATCTTTTGATGAGCGTTACTTTATTAAAAAAATTTGACGATTTGGTGTGAGTTGCAAACTATTGAGTTATTTTCAAAGCATGACTTTATTCTTACACTTGTATGTTTTATTCAATTGAGCCTCTTGAGTTGCATTTCTTGATTTGAGCAATTTTATCATGTTCTTTCCATTCCAACTATTTTACATACCAGTATATTCCATGTACTGACGCCTACTTGGGCCTGCATCATTTTATGATTCAGAGGCAGGTATTAGAGGATTTCAGCAGATGCACCATTGGGGTTCAGGTCCGTGATTCCAGAGATGGTGAGCCTTCCTTACCTTCGGAGGAGCCCTTTTTCTTTCACTAAGAATTTTACTTTATCTTCTTTGAGTTGGGTAGCGATGGTCTGTCATGATACCATCCAGATGTATGAGGTAGAGGATTCACAGATGTTGAGTTTTGAACATTATTCCTTTTCCAACTTTTGTCGATTGGAAAGTATTTTTTATATAAAGACTTGGTTATTCCATTATAGTACAGTCTTCTCTTTGAGTATTAATCTTCCGCTTTTGAGTCTGAAGTGAAGATGAGAACAAATGGTTCATTTGAGGACTAGCAATAGTCTTTGAGTGCCGGCTACGCCAAGGGTACCCTCTCGGGACGTGATAATTTTGTATAAAAATGATGGAAGTGCATTCATTTTGTTTCTTAAAAAAATTAATGACAACATAACAAAATTTGTTGAGTTTTAAGATTTTTTTTAGTAGTATTATTAGTAAGAACAAGGTGTTTTCTTTTTTAGATCGTATAAAAGATGAGTTCTTTTTTTTTTCTTTGAGTTGAATTAAAAATTAATAAGCTAATATTTGACATAAATTCAAAAATCCTGGATATAAAAAGCACTAAATATGTGGTGATATTTAACTTAATTGATTATTTAACAAAGAAAGCCAATACACTTTTATTGGTTACTTCTTCATGCAGAATAAATAAATAAATAGAGAAGCTCTCAGCAAAAAGATTTTTTTTTAAGAAAAATTACTATTTTTCTCATTCTTTTTTAAATAAGAAAACTAATGAAAAATCATTGATTTTTAAAATGAAAATTTGCAACTGAAGTACACAAATAAAAATAAAGAAATCATAAAATTAGTATTTTATGCTTAAATAGTACATAAAAAGTAGAATTGAAGGATTAAAATCGAATAAGACCTAAGGGGTGTTTGAATTAACTTTTTTTAAGTGACTTATAAGTTAAAAGTCAAAAGTCAAAAGCCATAAGTTGAGATTTTCTTAAAAAAACTTTTACAGCTTTATGAAACTGCTTAAAAACATTTCTTTATATTATTAAAACACTTTCAAAACTTAAAAAATACTTAAAGATAAAAAATAAATAAACTAATCCAAGCACTCACTAGAATTATAGCGTCAAATTAAAAAATACAGACGAGTTAAAAAAGTTTTATATAAGTTTGGCCTATTTTCTAACTAAGCATTCATTGTTTGATGATCAATTGATATATCTTTAAGTATGCCACATCTAATATGTTATCAACCTCAATCATATACATGACAAAGAATATGAATCATAGTACATTTATTATTTTATGCAATAATAAACAGATCACAATAAAGTTTCTTTGTTTGGAGCTCTTAAGTCATTCACTTAGCACTTATTCATCAACATGATTTTATTTTATTTAATTAAAAAATAAATGTCATGACCCGGACCTAGGATCTAGGAGTGACATGGAGAACGGAAACCCGAGAGTTCCCAAACAAGCCTCATAGTATCCATACTCATATCATCGATTCGGAAGCGCAATCGAAAAGTAAACACATAAGTCTAAGGGACGGGATAAGAGGACTCACGCTATGGGGATGTTATAGGGAATAGGGGAAACATGTATTCACAAAGCACGTAGCACATAAATACTAAGGGGAGGGTAGGTATGACTCATGCTATAAGGTATTTCGGGATTTTGGATCTTTCAAAACAAAACACAGAAGCATTTCACAAGCTTGCAACCCAATCACATAACGATAACCATTAGATAGCCAATACCATAAGAAAACCTCCAATCATAACACTTAGCACAAAATCGTAAAGTAGTTTAAAAGATGTCCAACAATGCATCTAATCATAAGATAGGGTCAAGGGCCAAGACATATCCCGGGACCACCCTCAAAGTGAATAAAATAAGTAAAGCACCATAGGTAGAGGAATGGTGGGTTGTCCTTGGAAGATAGGATTCACCACAAAAATCAAAACATGAAATTTGAGCTAGAAGTCGTACGGCGGGTGGATGTACTCCTCGGTCCCTACATGGTGAGATTATGTAGACAAAAGTATGCGTTAGTACGTTTGAATGTACTAAGTATGTGGACATGCAATGCATATGACTTATCAAACCTATATTCAATGTTAAATAACAAGGGTACATAATGTAGAAAGAAAATATCCAATGAAGAGTAGTATAAAAATATGCCATGAAAATTCATGATGCATGAAATGTACAAATGCTCATATATAGTGGGGTTGGACTGTAACCGAAAAAATCTATCCCACCCAAGCTATTACATGAATTACTCCGATGTAGATCTCCCATCGTTAGAAAAAGATTATTACTAAGGATAATCTACAAGACAACTTACGATCACATTTTGTCGATGTGATCCACACATTCCTTACAACCTCGCTTTTTGGAAGGATTTCCATATCAAAGCATATCATATCAAAATGTGTAAGCATTCCTTATGACCCAGTCTTTTCGGTAGTGGCTACCATATACCTATGTTGGAACATAGTTCAATGAAAGGAGAGGACCCATGGCAATAGCCCTTACGCCCCCAATCCATCGGTGCTGTCATGACCCAAGCCTATGGCCTAGACGTGACACAGCGCATGGGGAATCGAAGGGACCCCAAGCAAGCCTCTTAGAACATCATTACATATCCTTGGTCGTGTAAGCAATAAAATATCAACATGAGATAGTAAATAGGGATAAACGGGGATAAGGGACAACTTTCATAACATAAACATCAAAAGTCAATAGAGAGTCAAAGCTCATAGCAAAATACATGACATGTCCAACAACACCTCTAACACTTAGATTTAGCTGGGGCGATGACAAGCAATTGGGCTTACCCTCATACATAAGAGAAGATAGTTTTAGTACATAGCATGAGATCATAAACATTGTCTCCGGAATGGAGAACTCACCAACTAGCTTGAGAGACAATCGTACTAGCCACGTGGAGGGGGAGGATGATCAAGCAACGCTTCAATTTCAACATGGTAACATCATATAGACATAGAGTATGAGTTAGTACATTTGAATTTACTAAGTATGTAGGATACTATCCAACAATAGATAGACAACATAGACAAAATCTAATATCATAGGCAATGGATAGCGTAGTAACAATATGGCATGAATGAAGGATGCTTGAAGTAAGCCATGCTTATATAGAACAAAAGACGTGTGTAGCAAGTGACCATCAATATAGAATATCCAAGGCGTACCACCCCCTTGGAGAGGCGAATGAGGTACAAACCCCTCAATATGGTTGTACGAACCTACTACCCCCCTCCCTAGTACTAGACAACCAAGGGACAAACCCCTCGATATGGTTAATGAGGTACCAACCCCTCAATATGGTTATACGGGCCTACTATCCCCTGTACTAGGCAACCAAGGTACCAACCCCTCGATATGGTTACCCAGGTCTACAACCTCCCGAGCTAGGCTTGGTCAACTCACAACACTATGGAAGTTCATCATGAAATTAACATATATATAATAAACTTTCATCATCATAAAGTCATAAATCTCATATGCCAAGCATTAGGCCTTCAACAATTCAAGAATACATAATTCAGATATTCTATCAAACACTTGGTGGGTGTGTAATGCTAGTGTAAAACCATGCAATTAAAGACTGAAATCATGCAAGAAATCTTGAAGTAAATCTTCCCACCAATACTTGATAACACCATTATATAATATACATCAAACCCCTTCATCAAAATCTCAAGTTAGATCCAAGATACATAGCTCAAAACATGTTAAAGCAGTCACATTTTTACAAAACCCCGACATAGTGCATAGTCAAATTCATAATAATAGGAACATATGTAAAATCAACTTTAAAACAAGTAAATTAGTTGAAATAAAAGCTTGGGAACCATGGGTGAAAGGACCCAATTGTTGAAATCAAAATACCTTGACTTTTGGAGAATAATATGATAAAGATTGGTGATGGAGACTTGAATCTGGAGTGAAATCCTTAGATCCAGATGAGTTTTGGGACTTGAAATTTGGAGAGAAATATTAGTCTAAGTGTTTGAGTGAGTATTGGGGAATATCTTGAATGATATGGGGTTGCCAAATGACTGAGTATAGGGGTTTTTGTACATAAGAAGGCTTAGTCCCAAGACCCCAAGGCCTTAGGCCACATTTGGAAAAATTGGCAGCCAAAATACACTGGTCCGCGATGGGTCCGCATCGGGAAACTATCGCTTACCTTCACTTGATTGCGGAAACTTGACAAAATCAAATTTTGGTACGGTTACTCTGAATTGGGGTAGACCCATTTCCCACTCAATTTGATTGCCTAATCCAGAATATGGAGTCGAATTTTCGATAACATGCACACATTTTGAGATATATGAAAATTACGATTTCGGACACTTTTGAGGCACATTTTCGGGTACTTTTTGGGTTCGATTTAATATCTCCCCCGTGGGAACATTCATCCCCGAATGTCAAAGAGACGTATATGAGAAGAGTAATCATAAAAAGATCGGCCCCAACAAGAATGCATCAACACACTCAAAACATTATTTTCAAAATTCAGCATAAGTGTAAAATCACCATGAACTTTGTCAATATAAACATGAATGCATGCAAATGACTTAGGGGATGAAACATGAGACATGAAATCACATAGAAGACTTAGAATTAGTACCTTAGGCTTGAGTAGGGTGGAAGAGATAAGGATGTCATTTTTGCATGTCTGCTTCGGCCTCCCGGAAGCAACATCCTTGTCCCTCAACCTCTTCACTTGTCTATCCAAGATCTCTACTGGAACCTCTTTATATGTCAATTTGTCTTCCACTAACCACCATAACATCAAGAGGCAAAATAGCATTAAGGTCACCCACACACTTCCTCAACATAGACACATGGAAGACCGGATGAACCAATTACATTTCACTAGGCAATTCCAACTTATAGTTCACCTTACCAATCCTCCTCATCACCCTATAAGGTTCCACATATCTAGGGCTTAACTTACCCTTCTTACCAAAATGAACCATACCCTTCATGGGTGAAACTTTCAAATAAACCCAATCACCAACTTTGAATTCAAGGTCCCTTCTCGTCACATCGGCATATCTTGTTTGGCGACTTTGGGCCATCTTCAACCTTTCTCTAATCATCCTAACCTTCTCAAGAGCGTCCATAATCAGGGTCCCAACAAATCCACCTCTCCAACCTCGAACCACCAAACGGTGACCTACAACGTCTACCATAGAGAGCCTCAAAAGGGGCCATAATGATGCTAGAATGATAGCTATTATTATAGGCAAAACTCAATCAATGGAAGATGATCATCCCAACTACCCTTAAGCTCCAACACACAAGCCCTAAGCATTTCCTTAAGAGTTTGGATAGTTCTTTCGGCTTTGTCCATCCGTTTGATGGTGGAAGGTCGTGCTGAGTTTAACTCTTATACCAAGACCCCTTTGAAATGACCTCCCAAAATGTGAAGTAAATTGAGCACCACGATCTAATATGATGGAAAAAGGAACCCCATGAAACCTCACAAAGTGATGAATGTACAACCTAGCATAATCTTCAGCCCATATGTGGTCTTAACCGGTAGAAAGTGAGCCAATTTCGTCATCCTATCAACCACCTAAATGGAATAAATATCCTTTCTAGTCTTGGGCAAATAACCACAAAATCCATATTAATCTCTTCTCACTTCCAAGTAGGAATCTCTACGTCTTGGGCTAGGCCACCCAGCCTTTGATGCTCGGCTTTGACTTGTTGGCAACTATGACAACCAGATACAAATTTGGCAATGTCCCGCTTCATGCCTCCCTATCAATACATCTCCGTCAAATCTGTGTAAATCTTATTAGACCCGGGGTGAATAGAGTAAGAAAAACCATGAGCCTCATCAAGAATCTTTTCTCTCAATCCATCAACACAAGGCATATATAACCTACCTTGGTATCTATAAACACTATCTCCCCCTTAGGAGAAAAGCTACACTTTACCATCTTTTACCAATGCCTTCAATTTCAACAAAATGGGGTCAAGATCTTATTTAGCTTTCACCTCTTCTGCCAATAAAGATTTAGAACCATCAACAACAACACCCCTATTATCAACCTCTTCCAACCTACCCCCCAATCTAGCCAACTAGTAGACCTCCCTAGCCACCCCTTTTCCACTATCATCAACATGATCTAGGCTACCCATCGACACCCTACTCAAAGCATCCGCCAGCATATTAGCCTTACCGGGATGATAGTGCACACTCATGTCATAGTCCTTAAGAAGTTCTAGCCACCTTCTTTGCCTCAAGTTGAGATCTTTTTGAGTGAATACATATTGGAGACTCTTATGATCAATGAACACATCAACATGCACCCCATACAAATAATGATGCCATATCTTTAATGGAAATACCACAACGGCTAGTTCAAGATAATGGGTAGGATAGTTCTTTTCATGCACTTTGAGTTTTCTAGAAGCATAGGCTATCACCTTACCATTTTGCATCAACACACAATCCAAACCAACTCTAGAAGCATCACAATACACAACAAATCCTTTTATCCCTTTCGGTAATGACAATATAGGAGCGGACACAAGCTTATCTTTCAATATTTGGAAACTCTTTTCACACTAATTTGTCCACACAAATTTGGCTTTCTTTTGAGTCAACTTGGTCATAGGATAAGCAATAGATGAGAACCCGTTCACATACCTATGATAGTAACCCCGCTAGGCCCAAGTAGCTCATAATATCCGACGGCGTCAATGGTATAGGCCAATTTCTAGCCATATCCGTCTTTTTAGGATCCACCTTAATACCATCCCCGGACACCACATGACCTAGGAAGGCAACCTCTTTCAACCAAAATTCACATTTCTCATACTTGACATACAACTTCTCCTCTTCAATCTTTGTAACACTTCCCTCAAATGACCCATATGCTCCTTCTCACTATGTGAATAGATCAACATATCATCAATGAAGACCAGAACAAACGAATCAAGGTAGGGTTTTAAGACTCTATTCATAAGATCCATAAAGATAGCCGGTGCATTGGTCAACCCAAAGGACATCACAACAAACTCATAATGCCCATGCCTAGTCCAGAAGGCCGTCTTGGAAATATAGCACTCCCTCACCTTCACTTGATGATATCCAGACCGAAGATCAACCTCAGAGAAGTGGTTAGCCCCTTGCAATTGGTCAAACAAATCATCAATTCTTGGAAGCGGATATCTATTTTTTATGGTGACCCAATTAAGTTGCCGGTAGTCAATACACATTTTAAGAGACCCATCTTTCTTCTTCATAAAAGGTGATTGTCTAGGCCTAATAAAACCCTTCTCCAGCAAGTTCCTCAATTGCTCCTCCAAGTCCTTTAAATCCGCTAGGGCCATACGGTAAGGGGAAACAGAAATGGGTTGAGTATTGGAGAGGAGGTCTATATCAAAATATATTTCCCTTTCAGGAGGAACACCGGGAAGGTCACTAGGGAAGATATCAAGGAACTCATTCACCACTGGAATCGACTTTATGGGAAGGACTTTGGACTCCATATCCCTTACCCTCACAAGATGATAAAGACACTCCTTAGAGATCAACCTACGGGCTTTAATGCAAGAGATAAATCTACCCTTGACCACCATATTTTAACTCTCCTACTCAAGGACGGGTTCAATTGGGAATTGGAATTGACCCTGCGGCTTCTACAACCAATAGAGGCATAGTATGCATGCAACCAATTCATCCCAAGAATGACTCACAATCAACCCTATCCAACTCAACAAGATCACAGGGAAAAATCTTATGAAAAATGCGAATAGAACAATTTGTATACACCTTTCAGCAATAATAGATGCACCAATAGGAGTAGACATCTCATAAGACTCACACAACAAGTCGAGTTCAACATAAAACGTTTTGGCAACAAAGGGGGTAACAAATAAAAGAGTGGCACCCAGATTAATCAATGCATACATATCAAAATCAAAGACTTTTAACATACCGATGATGACATTGAGCACCTCCTCAACCCCTTGCCTCCCATGCATAGCACAAAACTGATTGTGCCTTGGGGCACTACCTTGTTGACCACCTCTCCCCAAAGTAACCGCATTGGCACCCCGGCCTTGAGGAAGAACATCCATACCCTTGTTGCTATTTAGAGGGAAATCTATTGCCTTATGCCCCATCTCCCCACAACCATAATAAGCATCAATATTCCTCAAGCATGGGTCACCATGACCCTTACCACACTTCGAACACACATCAATAGGACCCACACCAACATCACCTTGGGCCCTTGGGATGTCATTGGCAAACCTCCTATAGGGAATATGAGAAGATCCTTGGCCTTGAAAAAACTGGCCACCCCTGCGACTTTGGAACTTTCCTTCAAAATGGGCCCTCTTTGCCTCATTACTTCTCTTTTTCCTCAACTTTCCCTTCTCTATTTGTTCAGCATAGGTCATCAAACGGGACGAATCCATGTCACTAATCAACATATCGAACCGACACTCCTCACTCACTAAGTCAGGTACTCCCATCACAAATTTATTCAATCTAGACCTTGAGTCGGCCACCAAGTGTAGAGCATATTTTGAATTTTGGTTGAACTTGAGGGCATACTCCCTCACATTCAAAGGTCTTTGTTTCAAGTTCATGAACTCCACCAATTAAGCTTCCCTAAGATCAAGAGGGAATAAAAAACCACCTTGAACTCCTCCTAAAGAACCACATTTTTGATTCCCTACTCCCCCTTCCACCGATTGTACCATTTTTGTGCTACCCCCTTGAGTTGGTAAGCTGCCAACTCTGCCTTCTCTTCTGATCTAATACCGATAATAGCCAAAACCTTGTAGAACTCACCAATCAACTCTTGAGGGTCCTCATCCACCTTTGACCCATGAAATTTTGGGGGATTCATCCTTATAAAATCTCTCACCCGAGATACCAGAGAAGGAGCATGAGGGGCTTGGGCCCCTTGATTGGCTTGATTAGCCACAACTTATGCATGCAAAGTGAGAGCATCCCAGAGCTCACCATGAGCCGGTTATTCCTCGGGTGTGCGGGCTGTTCTTCCTCTTATGTTAGGCATAGTCTAGCATAGTAAAGAACAAATCATTAGGGAGGAAAACTTACCTTAACTTCTATAGCACGACATAGAGTAAGAAGAACGGAAACATTTCCTAAAACGTCTCATAGCCTCTTACTCATATGTGTGGTGCACAACACAACCATGAATAAGAATCTAATCGACATGGTATGTTAGATGCTGAAATGTCCCCAAAAAGTGCCCAAAAATGTGCCTCAAAAGTGCTGCAAATTGTAATTTGTATGTATCTCAAAATCTGTGCATGATATCAAAAATCCAACTTTATATTCTTGATCAGGGGGTCAAATTGAGTGCGAGATGGGTCTAACCCCGATTGAAGAGCAAATGATTAGAAATTTCAATTTTTGTAATTTTCCTTATCCAAAATCGATCCATGATAATGCCGCGACGCACAGCTCTTGCGGACGTGTGTTAATTTTTCCTAAGCAATAGGTCCGCATCACTGACTTGACGCGGACCTATGTATTTTATTGCTAGTGATTTTATTCAGTCCAAGACCTTTGGGCCTTCGGCCTAAGTGTTCCCATGCATGAAAATTCCTATACTTAGCCTTATTTTACCCTCATATCATTCAAAACATTCGCCAATATAAGTTCGAAACATTCAAAACATTCCCCAACATTTCCTAAAATGTCTCATAGCCTCTTACTCATAGTTGTGGTGCACAACACAACCATGAATAAGACTCTAATCGATGCAGCATGTTGGATGCTGAAACGACCCCAAAAAGTGCCCAAAATGTGCCTTGGATCTGCCCGAAATTGTAATTCCTATATATTTCAAAATTCGTGCATAATATCAAAAATCCAACTCCATATTCTTGATCAGGGGTTCAAATTGAGTTTACGATGGGCTAACCCCAATTTAAGAGCAACGAATAGCTATTTCAATTTTCGTAATTTTCCTTATCCAGAATCGATCCGCGACAGTACCGCAATGCACAACTGTCGCAGAAATATGTTAATTTTTTCTCCGCAATAGGTCCACGTCGCTTATCTAATGCGGACCTATGTATTTTATTGCTAGTGATTTTATCTCAATCCAAGACCTTTGGGTCTTGGGCCTAAGCGTTCCCACGTATGAAAATGCCTATACTTAGCCTTATTTCACCCTCATATCATTCAAAACATTCCCAAATACTCACTCAAACACTTAGCCAAATATTTCACTCCTAAATTAAAATCCCAAAAATCAACTGGATCTTAAGGTTCTCATTCAAGCTTCAAGTCTCCATCTCCAACCTTCTTCAAGGATTCTCCAAAGTCAAGGTATGCAAGTTTCTTTCATGGGTTATTTCCGCCCATGATACCCAAGCTTTCTTTTACCTAAAATTATATGATTTAAACTTAATTTACTCATGAGTCTTATCTATTATGAATTTCACTGCAAACTATATTGGGGCTTCATGGAATTATGGTTGTTTTAGCATGTTTTGAGCTATGAATCTAAGATCTATGATGAGATTTGATGCAGGATTTTAATGTTTATTGCTTGAGGGTGTTACCAAGTATCTATTGATGGTTGGACATTGAATTTTCTAGAATGATTTCACTCTTGAATTGCATGATTTTGTACTAGTACTACACAACCACCAAGTATTTGATAAAATGTCCGGATTATGATTTCTTGAGGAATTGAAGGTCCAATGCATGTATTATGAGTTGAATGACTATATGATGATGAAATGAACGTACGTATATGGTTTTCTTCTATATAGTGTTAGAATATGACCATGCCCTACTCGGGGGTTGTGCACTAGGTAACCATGTCGGGGGGTGGTACAATTGCAACATGAAGTTATTGCATTCCAATGCCATAAATCAATGTGTAAGACAATAATATAATAAATAACTAATAAATACTAACCATGGGATAAAAAGGAGATGTAAAGTGTCACAATTGATACCATAAACCATCAACATGTCTCAAATCACCACACTCTCACCAATAACCATACCGATAAATACCGAACTTCACAAGTCCCAAAATATGCACATGATTTCTAGAAAGTATCTCAAATACCTTCAATGCTACTGAGTTTCCCAAATGATATTAGAAGTCTCACATTATCACAATAGCATCCAAATATATCTTGAATCTCAATAATACATCCCAGTTTGCCAATAAATTCACAGTTTACTCCAATTCCAATATAGCCGATATCACAATTCTACCAAATTACGAACATATCAATCCAATTACTCATGAAATAATCCAAGTGTTATAATTATGACAAAACATATTAAATAGTTCAAATCCAGTCCTAAAAGGTTAGCCGAACCTACCTCGATGCCAAAACGCACACGAACCAAGCTTCCAGACTATGAAGCCTCCCAAATCAAGCTTGAATCAATCAACCACTATCAAGAATAAATACTACACATCAAGAGATGAGTTTTGATATTCATATAAACATAAATTGGGACTAGGGATAAAATGGTCAATTAGAGCTAAATTACGGGGATGAATCTAGCAATTGACTAGAAATTATGACTCTACATGAGAAAAAGAGTTTGTGAGTGAAAATTCACTGAAATTGAGCTTAAATTGAAGGAGAAATCAACATTTAAAGTTTCCAAATCATATGCATAAAAATCTCAATTTTAATCATTCAAAGTCATGAAATTCAAGACAAAATCAAGAGAAAAGTAATGGAAATGAATTAATTTGAAGATGGAGTCAATTACCAAAATGTTTCCCCCAAAATTCACCTAAGAAAGCTTGAAAATGTTAAAAGTGGAGGAAATGGGTGTTTTCATGATTATAAACTATCTAGTCACGAAGACACTCCGCGATTACGGAGAGGAGTCCGTGCATGCAAAGACCAAGGAAGTGCAGACCTAAGCGAATGAGGATATGGGGCCTGCGTAGGCGGATGGAACCAATTATGTGCCTCACGAACGTAGACGGGTGATCCGCGAATACGGTCCCCTATGCCGCTATCATCGAGTACAATAAAGGTTGCATCAGATCAGAAAAACCAATTATATGTTTCAACTTGGAATGGAACCCCGGAGTCTATTCGAAACTTTATACGCACAAATTAGACATGTATGCTTGCCGAAAAAAGAAATAAAGACTCAACAAAATTATAAGAATTTGATTCCAAGGTCTCCTTGACGTAGTTACCAATAAATCTCGTTAAAACTTGGCAAAATTTAAAATATCAAAACTACCCTTGTTGATCAAAAGATAACAATGAAACCATTTCTACTGTATCTGGAACTACTAGAACTATTAAAATTTCGATTTGAGCTTCTGAACTTAGAATGTTGACCAAAGTCAAACTTATGCTCCAAAATTAACTGAAAATACAACATTGGGTCCAAAATCTCTGTTTCAACTCCAAATTTAGTTTTCTAATTTCTCCTAGATCAGACTCGACGTTCTGAATCTAATGAAATCGGCAAATTTCTGATCTGACACCCGAAACTCAAAATGGTACGAAAACTTACTTTTTCAACAACTTAAACTTCCAAAGGCACCAAAACTCATATTTTCCACTTTTAAAACAAAAGATCTTAGTTTCAACAACATAGATAGTTCAAAATAGGTTCAAAACTACTTATGAAAGGGTAAAATAATAATTTTCACAGATAAGCTAAAAAATGACTGACAAGGTCATTATAATATTGATGATTGAGGCTGAGGTTTCTAATGATCGTGATATTTCCGAGGTAATATGTAAGAGATGATGTCATTTCTAGAGTGTGATATTGTCGAGGTCATTTTTGCTGTCGATGTAATATTTTGGCTTGCTTTTGCCGAGTTCATTTTCTGTAAGGACTCGGACTTTTTACGACCTCATTGGATCTAGAAAATTTCAAATTTTTGGAGAGTTTTTGACCAAGGTGATGCTACATGGGATCCCTCACCTGTTCGTGTGAGGTCACACAGCCCATGTGGAGCCTCCATGGAGTGGCCCTTGGCCTTTGGAGGATGTTTGACCTTTAAATGTGGTGTTTTAAACTAAGGCACACCACACTTGAACCCCTCATGGTCCTTGTGACACTTCAAGGAATGTATGGTGGGCCGTGTGATGGCCTTGGCTTGAAATAGCACAATTTTAGGACCAAGTATGGTCATACAGCAAAGTTCATGGCTCGTATGGGGTGTCACGGCTCGTGTGGACACCCATAAGTCTTCCAGAGTGAAATTTTTCTAAGTATAGAGTAACCGACTAGTAACTTACTTGTGGAATTCTTTCTAAGGAGAGGGGTACGGGTAGTGTCACCGCCCGTGTGACTCTACACGACCCGTGTGGCCTCCTGTGAAGGTGACTTCATTGAAAAAAATTCTAAGTATGAGATCTTCAAGCTCAACCTAAGTTCACTTTCAAGACCTTAATTCAAGCTTATATTCGTTGTTTTAGGCCATCATAGTTCTCCCACGTCAAGCCAAGTTCAAAGGAATTCCATTAGCTAAGTTTTTCACAAGTACCGATATAAGAATCAACTTTAAATGGGCAGATCTATTAGCACAAAAAGAACTGTGTGACCCATGACCTATCAAATTGAAGCTCTTTGAATTAGAGTTCCAATGCATCTTGTTTCACCTCATTCTGAGTTCGGAGCAAGAAGTTATTCCCTTTTTCATAGAACATATCTGGGGAGGGATGGGTGCCTTCATGGACCATGAAGAGATTCACGACCAGTGAAGCCAGCCATATCAATTTCTGGATATAATTTGAAGGGCCATTATATTGAGGTGTTTTTGTTACTTTGACCCATCCCCAAGGCTTTTTAAGACCTTTAAACATGTACCCTCTCCCCCTCTCCCCTCCCCCCTCCCCCCCTCTTTACATTCCTAAACCTCTCCTACACTAAGTTTAACCCCTCATTCAAGACTAACCCTTAGTTTCTAGAATCAAACCCTCAAAATTCTCTCCAAGTCTCATCTTCAAGATTCAAGCTAAGATTCAATTGGGCATTCACCTTCAAGCTAAGCTCTTCTCAAATTAATCTTCTTAAGCAAGGTGTGTGGGGTTTGATCCTCGGTTCCTTTCAATCAAGGAGACCCAAACTCTCTTCATGTAATTTTCATGAATTTAAGCTCACTTTAAATTTGGGTTGTTATTATTAGATTATTTAAATTCAATCGATGTGTGGGTTGTACTTTATTTATGATTTTAAGTTACTTTAAGCCCTATTATGATTGTTTACATTGAATTTATAAAGATATAAATGTGCATGTAGTCTATATTATATTTTTAAATGTGAATTTTACTTATGTCTTTACTTGAATATTATAATGTATTATTGAATTAGTTTGAATCTATATTAGCCATTCCATACTCATCTCATTCATAGCATATGCATTCATGAATAATGAACTTTATGAAAGTTATGAAGTGGGTTAATCCCAATTATGTTAATATATATGATTTTGGATAAGATATTGATTATGACAAGAATGTTATCACATATGTGTCTAGTGATTATGACTCTTTGAGCATTTTGGGTGCTTGCATCATTTTGTGCATATATGAATGAGCTATTCCTATACATGAGTATTATGAATTATGAAGTATGATTTGGCATTTGAGCCTATGTAAGGTTTAATATGAATAGTGTTTGACTTTTGGGCCAAAATGTGCATTGAACAGATTTGAATTAACTATTGCCTCTTTGGAAACTATGTATATTTATAAGTATTCTTGTTGGATGATGACTTAGCACCGATGGATTGAGGATTCCCTCTCTTTTCTTGAGCTTTGTGCCTAACATACGTTATGAGAATGCTATCCGGAATGGGAATGCCCGTAAGGAAGGTTGCTTCATATGAAATGGGAGTGGTCGTAAGGTGAAGTATGATTTACCTTTCGCAAGCAGACCACCACTTTACCGGTAAGGGAATTTCATCGAGCAAGTAATAGCTCACTTGGTCATATTCATATCGGTTGAGGCCTCATCCCCACTATATACAAGCATTATGTAGTTCATGCATCATGAATTTCATGCATCATGAATTTCATGACATATTGTTATATACTCTTCTTTTGAAATATACTTCTTTTATATTATGTGCCCTTATCATCTAATATTAAATGCAGGTTTGATAAGTCATATGCATTGGATTCCCAAATACTTATTATATTCAAAAGTACTAACGCATACTTTTGCCTACATGATCCAACCATGTAGTGACTGGAGGGTTCTTTCATCCACTGTTGGATGACGGCATTTGATTTGAGATACTTTTTTTGTGATTCCTATCTTTCAAGTACAAGCAACCATTCCTCTACCTTATGTTGCTTTTGCTTCTGTTGTCTTTACTTTGAGAGTGAGTCCGGGACATGTCTTGGCCCCGGTCCATCTTATGACTAGAGGCATTGTTGGACATCTTGTAGACTCTTGTACATATATGTGCTATGTGTTGTATTTGGAGTTTATGATTATGGTTGTCTATTGGGTATGACTATTATGGATTGACTATGAGAATTATGATAAGTATGTATTGGAAGATCCTAAGTCCCACATTGCCCCATAAAGTGAGCCATAATTACCCGTCCCTTAGTTCTTATGTGCTATGTGCTATGTGAAACCATGTTAATCTCTTTCCTAGCATGAGTCCTATGTTCCCATCCCTTAGAACTATGTATTTACTATTTGTATACGCTTCCAAATCAATGATGTGAATATGGATACTTTGAGGCTTGTTTGGAGACTCTCGGGTTCCCATTCACCATGTCACTCCTAGACCCTAGATCCGAGTCATGACCATTTCAGTGGATACATGGTCTAAGTGAGACCAGCATGCATTCCAACCTGAATAAATCAATGATTGTGTATCGTAGGACAAAGATGCATCATGATTATCTGACATTACATTTGCAACATATTGTACCTGATTTATTATGACTTATAAGTGGATTATTAAGCTTCTGTCATGCCTGGCAGCAGGACCGGTGCTGGCACCATCAGACCAGTAATTACCAGAATTGGACCGGTACCGGTAAAATTTGGAGCATATTTCATTGGAACCAGACCTGTACTGATACCGACACAACCAAAAATTTGACCCCTCACCTTTTCGGTCCAATAGTAACTGAAACCAAACCAGACTAGTATTCCAAAATTTCTTTTTTTTTAATTAAATAATTGGTTAGTTATTTGTACTTCGAATGATTTGTAAACTTGTATTTTTGATAGTTCAATTTAAAATTCTCAATTCTCAAATATAGAAATTTTAACTATTTAAAGTTTAAAATTTTAATACATTTTAAAGTTTATTCCTTTAACATCATAAAAAATTAAGTTGTAAACTGATGTACTGTCAAAATACAACACATTTGGTGCCTGAAACAAGGGATTCTGTGAGTTCTTAAAGTGACTTTTTAGTGTTTTGATGTGTTTTTGTGTTAATTTTGTAGAAAAGACTATTGGCATAATTTTGAAGAAAAGTTGTAGATTTTGCTCATGCATAGGCCTTACGAGCCCATCTATAAGTCGTAGCTCACCCTACGAGTCGTAGGGTGATATCATAGAAAAAATTAGAGACCAAAATTCATAAATCTGCTAAGTGGAGGTTACCCCTACGAGGCCATCATACGAGTCAGAAGTCACACTACGACTCGTATAGGTGAACTCATAGCAACAATCAGAGAGCCAAGATGTTTGACCCAAAACTAAAGACCAAGACTACGAGATCAACATATGAGTCATAGCTCAAACAATGATACGACCTATAGGTCATACCAGTTTAGTCTAAGATGCCAAGAACATGATACGAGACCCCAACTACGACTCATAGGTCGTCCTACGAGTCGTACCTGTGTAACTTATCAGCTGCCATTTGTCCTTTCTATGTAAAGTCGAGGATTATTTTGTAAATACTGTATATAGTTTAAGTTAGGTTTTTAGAAGGAGTTAGACTAGTAGACATTTAATAGATACATTTTGAATCTTTTCTTAGCTTTCTAAAGTAGTTTATCTCTTTTCTCTTGGAAAACCCATTTTTGGGGGATTGCAATCTTACCTTGTACTCATTGTTGATCAATCAAGCATGTAGGTTTGCACATTGTTGATCAATCAAGCATGTTGACAATAGGTAACGATTAGTTGGCACGCCATGGTTGCCGACCTAGTGCCATGATGAAATTCAACCTTCACTTTCATAAGAGGGTTGGAAGAACCTAAGTTACCGTCCTGCATACAAATCACCAATTGTAGTTATGTTATCTAAGATAATCAAGTCGACGAACCATGGGGAACACAGTTCCCAAGTTGTTCCTAAAATTGAGTGTTCCCCGCTTTATAGTTAGTGGTAGATTTATTTTGCTTTTTAAATACAAACCCCCAACCCTATTTAGAGATTATAATCATAAATGCTAGAAATGATTAGTGGTGAAATCTTGTAATCAAGCCCTGTATTCCCTACGGACTCGATCCTAACCTTGGTTAGGTTAATTGCTCACAATGATTGCTTTCTTATTCGAGCGTGAACATCAATCAGAAATTATGGCGTCCTACGACTCATAGTTTGGCTCTGACAGCCCCGACTTGCAATATTAATAGGCTGACCCATTTTCATTTAAAAGGGGTTAAAATAAAATTTGACCCCCAAATCCCATTTCAAAACCCTAAGATGACGAAAAACCCTATTCATCCCGTATTTCCTCTTTTTCGGCAAAAATCTCGACCACCCACGTCATTTTCCGACAATAATTTTGGAAAAGTCACCATTTTCTAGAGTTTTGGTGTTAAGTTTGATTCTCTTCGCTTTGGTTTGCTTCTTCGATCGATTGGTAAGCTGCATGGTTAAATTTAGCATGCTTTTGTAGTAAGCCTATTCATTAGTCATATGTATGCTACGTTCAGTCATGTTTATTCATGCCATGTTGTGATTTTTGTTCTAGATAAGAAAGCTAGGGCTTGTGTGCTTTGGAAATCTTTGCTGTGATTCAAACTGTGTTTGGAATTCTTGGATGGATGATTTAATGCGGAAATTATTGGTTTATGAAATGTGACACTTAGTTTTTGCGAAACTAGTGTGTGCATTGTTATGGGATTGTAATTTAGTATGTGTGGGTATACTTCATATGCTTTAACCTGTTGGAATTGAGTAAAATGATCTGAAAGATAATTGCATCCCTTTGGAGTATTTTGTTAATATCAAGTATGAGCTTTGAAAGTGTTTTGTAGGCATTGTGCTTGATGTTTTGTTTGAGTAAATCGATTCTTAGGGATGACCGTAGTTTTGTATTTATAATGTGACCGAGGAATTTATTATGTGCAAAGTATTTGTTATTGTTATATGCCAAGATTGTTGATTGTGTGGCTTAATGTGTTGCTTTGCTGTGGGAAAATTTTAGGCACCACTAATGCATATGGTTTCCTCCTACGAGTTGGTCCTATGACTCGTAGATTTCTCTACGAGTCATAAAGGTCCCTCATGGAAAACAACAGTGATCTGTGGTTTCTTCATGTTTCTCATACGACGACTCACATACGACTCGGAGTTCCTACTACGCCTTGTAGTGAGAGTCTCGTAAGCCTATCTCAGTTCTGAAAAATATTTCTGACAATGGTTACGAGCCCAGACTATGACCCATAGGTCACCCTATGGATCGTAACTGTGTCTCGTATCTGGGATCAGAAAGTATTTTTGAAGGCATACTAGTTCTACGAGAGTAGACTATGACTTGTAGGGTGACCTACGAGTCGTAACTGCACTTGTACCTGCAAACCTGTAGTTGCATCAGTGAATATTTATTTTTATTATTTGTGTTTGTTTCTTGTTCTTTGTTATGTTTTTTAATTGATCAAACATCTTGAATTTACATGTTACTTTATGGTTTGCTTGTAGAAAAAAATGCCTCCAAAAGACAAATGGGCTATTCAAACTCTCCAACGGAGATTGATGGATGAATTCTCCGAGACTGAGCAATGTGAGGGCTATGTGGAAGTTCATAGAGTCAGGGTAGACCTGGAGGCCAATAGACCCCAGACTCGGGCACTTGCAGCGTAGACACCCATAGAAGTTAGTAGTTCCTCCCAGTCTAAAGAGGAGGAACAACAGGGTGATAGGAACGGGTCCTATAGCAGCTTGCACAGATGACCCCCTCACACTCAGGTTCAGAGTCGGAGTCGAAGAACACTTCCCAATAGGAGGAAGTCCAGTCCCAACCCCCAGCCGACCGCAGATGGTGCATCCCTGGGATGAAAGAAATATATGACCAGGGGTTGGAGCCTAAGGAGCAAGGCGAGCCGGTCTGCCAATTTCATAAGAAGTATCGGTTGAATGCATCAGGCTTAGACAGAGTGCCCAGATTGGATGCTGGGTTGGATGAGCATGGACTACGGTGGACCACACAGCAGCTAGGAAAATATACCCCTTACATAGTCTGTGAGTTCGATAAGGCATATTTTGCAACACTCCGACGGGGGCCGCCAAAGAATAAGAAGCCAATAGAGGAGCTAAGGCTACGGGTGGTGACAGTCCGGGGAAGAAAAGCTGATATCTCAGAGGAGATGATCTGACGAGTGTAGTTTGGGCCCACTTATGGAGCTCCTCAGTCTACCGTAGAGTACGATAGCTATATTGACAAAATGCGGAGAGCGGTAACTGGGAAGGTCATTGGGGCTAGGACAGAGTTGCTATGGTGGATAGCCACTTAAATCTTTCGAGGTGGATGTTGAGCCAACGTAGGTCAAAAACCACGCAGATCGTATATTTAAAGAACAGCTCTCAGTCAGGGCTAAGTTTTGGTGGTCCATTATCCGTTGGCGTATTAGGCCAACCTTCACGGATAATGTGATTACCCTCGAGAAAGCCATACTATTGACCAGCATTCTATCTAGCTACGCTATAAATTGGGCCCGAATCATTTCAAAGCAGATCGATGAGGCTGCAGTTAGGACGAACACCTCACTGCCATTTCCAATTCTGATCCATCGACTATGAAGTGGAGCAGATATTCCTACTAATCTGCATCGGGACCCTTATTAGATGCCACATGCACTATAGATCCCAGCTTGATAAAGGCTGATGAGATTTTGGTGGCCTTACCTCGAGCAGCCCTTCCAACTGTGCTAGAGAGATTTCTGGTAGAGCCCCAGATGCCAGTTTCACCTCTAGTTGGTAGGGGCACTACTCCGGCTAGTGTAGAGCCCACGCCAGTGGTTGAAATCAAGTCTACAATATCCTCTAGCACTCCAGCACCAGCAACAACTACTTTACATGTTCACCCTCTTTTTTCTGCTATTGCTTTTTCAGGATTTACTACGCAAGGTGGCTGTAGCAGAGAGCAGGCTACGGGAGTTGTTAACAGGGTTCGGCAATTGTTTGATAGTCTATTCGGGACTCCGAGGAGAGGATGAGGGCATTTGCCCAAGATTTAGTGATGAGAGATTTCGAGTGGTGGATGCTCGGGTCAATGCATTTGAGACTAGAGTCCACAAGAGGCTTGAGGGAGCTAGGCCTGTCGACGCAAGAGAGGTTACTGAGGAGTTGGCCAAGTTCAAAGCCAAATTATTACAGATGTTGGCAGCCCCTATTCCAGCCCCGGAGGTAGCACGGTAGGAGATAAGGCATTTGATTAGATCACCGACCATCCGGACACCCGTGGGAAGAGGCCCCTTGAGCATATTGACCAGAGCCGACCCCAAAGAAGCTGAGACAGTAGGAGGAGCCCATACCTGAGGAGGTGGTACATGAGTCACTTTTATTGGCGGCTATTAAGAGAAAGTGAGCACAACACACCCCACTTGGAGAGGGTACTTCCAGTACAGCTACAAATGAGAGGCAACCCTAGGACCTAGTAGATCAGCCCGAGACTAGTGCTTGATGCACCATGATGTTTGACCCCAACTCTTACTTTTTTTTTATGGATATTTTATCCTTGTATTAGACAATATTGTTGTTCTATTGGTTTTTGGATGTTTGTATTGGATAATGTTCTTATGTTTGGTTTTGGATACTAGTTTTGTTAATTACTACTTTTCAATGTTTATATATCTATGTTATGTTTTCATTTTCTCATCTCAAGTTTTTGTCTTTACTTTGAGGACAAAGTATCCTATTTTGGTGGGGTGTGTGGAAAGTTATGGATTAAGATGAAGTCTGAGTAACCTCAAGTCTATAAATTCCCCTATTTTTGATCCCTAGGTTTTCTTGCAGTGCTTCTTTTTTCCTTGTGGATGTTTACTTTTCTATTGAACCGACATGTTACATAGTGTAGATAATGGGTAAATTCATAGGAGTGTTATCTATTGGCATATACATAACTTTTAGATGCATTTTTAATGTTTTGATGAAAAAGTTGGGTACCCTCAAAATTTTTAAGGTTGTGATTATTGGTGCATTCATACATTCTTGAGTATCTAGCAATGTTTGTTATGATATTGTGAAGGTAAGCTGAGACTGAAAGCATGACTTGTGAGTCGATACTTGATTGTGGATGTAATTCTCATATGTGTTGTGAGCTTATTTTGCTACATTTATGCGACTTGTATGGACCCAGAACTTGCCTTGTTACTCTCAAGTTAGTATGGTGATGTGGTGGATATGGAGAGGATCATAGGCCTTTGTTCCTTGAGTGAAACCACTTTTAGCCTAAATGACCCACCAGATGAGTGAGTGAAACCCTTGTTCCAAAATTTTGAGCTTATCATGTAATCATTCTTTCTTGATACCTTGCTAGCTTAACCTTTTTTGATAAAATGCCTCGATATTGGTTCTAGTCTATTCGTGAACATGTGAACTTTGATTGAGGCCAAAGGCGTAAGTTGAGGGTGGCTGAGGTTAGTGGCCCTAGTTTGAGGCATAGATATTGTGTACTTCACCTAAGGCTAAAAGCCTAAGTTGAGGGTCGATGAATCTTGCAATGATATATGCCCTACAATAAACGAATAAACAAAGAAAACTAGGCGGTTCGACCAAAATGAATTCTTGTTTTGACTAAATAGTTATGGATGACTTGACAATTCCAATTTGAAT
>JAPFFP010076409.1:0-23203 GCA_026153255.1 Solanum medicagineum | reverse complement strand
GTGGGAAGGTCTGCGTACATTATACCCTCCCCAGACCCCACTTGTGGGATTTTACTGGGTATGATGATGATGATATTTGGGACAATTTATATGTAAGTACCATTTTTACAGGTACATTCAAAAATTAATGAAAAAAGTAATTTTTCTTATCTGTTTGTAAAAAGATCCCTAGATAAACTTAATACAGATTCATTGCTTGAGAATTTATCTAAAAGTAAGTTTATATATGATATAACCTTTTTTTTTTTAAAACAAAAGAACTTGGGTCTTGGACCCATTTTATTGCCTCAACAAATCAAACATCCAGCCCAAAAGGGAGTACATATGTGGATCCAAAATAGGAAATAAGTACTTGTAGTTTAGTACAACTAGTAGAAGTAGTACTAAGTACAGGAAACCCTACAGACGCAAGGTTTTCTATTCCTAGATAGGCGCCTCTTCGTCTCTGTCTCTTCATCTCTTTTCGATGTTTCTGTTCCTCAATCAACGGTTCCTTCTCCTTCTTCTGTGGGTTGTGAAATACTTGCACAACATGCTTCTTGAGGATTTCATTTTCAGCTATGAAAGGTAATCCTCTTCTTGTTATCCTCCAGTCATCTTGTAGCCTTGTTCCATGACTCTTCCTTATAGGTATCGTCTCAGGTGATGGTGTGACAAACATAAGAGGTTGGATTCGGCTACCTTCGCATTCCTACTCAGGTAATATCCTGAAACCTCTTATGTACCCGTGTGTATGTTCTTCATTTAATTGATTTCTTTCCAGAATGGAGAGGAGAAAAGAGTTGCTCATGAAGTTCTTGAGGACACCTTCATGTCTAGATCTCCGGGTCCTATCTCTTCCTTTTGCTGGGTTTCACTTTTTAGAGTTGAAAATGATAGGTTTGTAGATAGTAGCACAGGATCTTCCTTGTTGATATGATGTTCTTTTGCTGTTGTACATACGTTGTCCAGTGTATGTGTTAACTGATCTAGAACCCTAGCATATGCATCCCTGCTAATTATTCCTTTCCCTGGTCGGATTCTCAGTGATGGAAGTTGACACTTATCAGTATTTAAGATGCTCTTTGCTTGGTTGGGTAATTGGTTGAATGAATGGAATGTTGATATGTTATCTGATTAAATAGATAAATTAGCCATAAAATTAGCTAACTGATTGGCTTCCCTGTAAATATGTTCCACTTGTATGTTTATTCCATGCATTAACATCATCCACTTTTCAATTATCTGCATCACATCCCAAGGGATTTCCAATCCTTATTCAGAATGTGCTTGAGGCTGAGTGACTCCATTTCCAGCTTGATTTGCTGGAACCCTTTCAATTTGCAGAACTTAAGGGCTCTCCAAGCAGCAGTAGCCTCAGCCACCATGCAAGTAGTAAAACCAATATTGCCTGATTCAGCATATACTAGGTCACCCCCATTATCCCTGACACACAACCCATGAGAACTGATTGCTGGGTTGTATTTGGTTGCTCCGTCAGTATTACATTCAATCCATTCCTCCTCTGACTTATCCCATCTCATTATTTGACATAGTAATTTAGGTCTAAGCTGTTGAACGAGGTCAAAGCAATCCATCCGCTCCGTAGGAATAGTTAAACCTGGATAATTAGACCTCATCAGTAGCCTAACTGTCATAAGACAGTTCTTTAGCATTCAGGTAGTATGAAGTCTGCTTTCCATGTCTCTTAGAGTTTCTGAACTTCCATAATCCGCAAACCAAGATTGCAGGAGTTGCACTAAGAATACTCTTGCCTTTGAGATTTTTTTAGTAATTCTACCACTCCTAAATCATGTTTGATAATGATGATCTCCAGTGGTTAAAACCTGCCCGAAGAACAAAAGTTCACCACAACTTTTGAGCTATTGGGGATGTTAGAAAGAGGTGATTAATTGTCTCCAGCCTACCACCTTCACAGCACCAGCATCTTGAGACAATAACAACTCCCATCCCCTTAAAGTACATTATTAGTGGAAATTCTTCTATGAATAACCCTCCATAGGTAGAAATTGACCTTGTGAGGAAGCTTATTCCTCCACAAAGTACCATAGTAATCCACCTAATGTCTCCTCTTTCTCAGAATTTGATAAGTTGACTTGACAGTGAAAAGACATGTTGAATTGACAGTCTACCGAGGCTTATCATTGGTATTATTAGAGATTGGCTTTATATCCCTGGTGATATATCATGCCACCTCTGCAGATACCAAATTGTTAATAGTTGAGCTCTTCCATTCATTTCCATCAATGAGGCCTCTAACTTCAAACTCCTCTTTATCAGCTTTATCCCCTTCTATGAAGTACAATGCACCAAGGTTGGTCCAATTGTCCAACCAGAAGCTAGAATTTCAAGCTTTGAGTTGCCACCAAATAAATGGTTCCACATCATCCCTTACTTTCACCATGCTTTTTCTAGACATGAGAATCACCTCTACTAGGGGAAAAGGTAGGATACAATTTTTCGTAATACTTGTTCCCCATGTAGCTAGCCCATAGGGTCCCAACATCTATCCTGAATTTCCACCAAAGTTTGGCCATCATTGCTTTGTTCATATCAAATAGAGATCTTAGGCCAAGTCCTCCTTCCTCTATGGGAAAGCACAAGGTATCTTAGGATGCCCAATGTCTCCTTTGTTCCCCATTGTTTCCGCAGAAGAACTTGGCCATAATCTGATGGATTTTTTTGATGATAGTATTAGTAGTAGGATTCATAGCAGATAGAAGATAGATAGTCATGGACTAAAAGGCATGCCTCACCAAGATTAATTTACCCCCAAAAGAAAGCAGTCTACTCTACGAAGCCAGAATTCTCAGTCTACTCTACCAAGCCAGAATTCTCCTCGTGATTTTCCTTATGATTTCTTCAAAATACACACTTTTCTTCCTTATAGAAAATAGGACATCCCAAATAAATAATGAGGAAATCACCTAATCTAATTCCTGTCAACTTTCTCAACCTTATAAAATAGATTAAATGGGTTGTTTCATTGAGATAGAAAAAACTCTTTGATCTATTTATAAGTTGGCCAGAGATACTCTCATAATCCTTAAGAATTTCCAGCATTTTAATCACAGATCCCTGGTCTCCTGAACAGAACAAAATGGTGTCATCTGCATAGGATAAATGGTTAATACTTGGACTTCACTTAGGCAGTCCATAACCAATAAAACTTTTAACCTGGTGCAAACTATTCAAAGTCCTATTCATCACTTCAGCAGCAATAATAAATAGCGTAGGGGAAAGTGAGTCACCCTGCTTCAACCCTCTAGATGACTGAAAGAATCCATAGGATTATTGTCACGACTCAAGCCTAGGGCTTAGACATGACACGGCGAATGGGAACTCGAAGGTACCCAGACAAGCCTCTTAGCATATCAATCACACATCCTTGGTCGTGGAAGCAAAGAAAACAACAACAAGAGTTATAGTAAAAAGGGAAGTGGGACTAGAGGAAATCTTGACATTCATAAAAGCATAAAGAGTCAAGCTCATAGCATAAGTACATCATAATATCCAACAACACCTCTAGCATGGAATGGAACGGGGAGCAAGACACTTTCTGGGCTCACCCTCATAGTAACAAATGTTCAATATAAAGAAGTCTCAAAATAGCAAGAGTAATATAGATAGTGTCCTCGGACTTGAGGACTCACCAAAGCTTCTCTCCGAAGTATCAACTAGCCACGTGAAGGATGATCAAAATGTGCTTCGGTCCCTATATGGTAATATCATGTAGGTATAGAGTATGCATTAGTACGTTTGAATGTACTAAGTATGCCGAATGCAATACAACAAGACGTAAGCCGATATAGTCAAAATGCATAATCCTAAGCAATAGATATATAATCTCAATATGGCATGCGTGATCAATGCTCATAATAAAGCATGCTTGCAAATCATTTATCTTGTACAATATATATATATATATATATATATATATATATATATATAGCATACACATGTGTTGGAAGCAACCTCAACCGACATAGACCAAGTAGCTACAACTTGGAATCCAAGGCATGACACCCCCTCGGTAAGGTAGACGGGCATGACACCCCCCGGCTAGGTGTGGTCTACTTGTCAAGGCAAACCAAACATGATAATATGACTAGCTGGATCCACTAGTATAGCAAAGGTAATAATCATAATCCTATGGTGGCACATAGTTTAGAGACAAAAGACTTTATATAAGGTCCCCTTGAGTCGAGCCCCAATCTTAAGCCTCAATCGGTGTTAAGTCAAATCCCACAGAATACTTGAAATATTCATAACTTATATAATTTGTAAGAAACATGGAAACGTGACATGAGTATCTCTTGAAACATGTTTGACCTCTAGTAGTAAGCCTAACTTGAGACATGAGAGTAGATCGCAATCATACATGAACCCTTGCTTTAACATGAATGTCTCACAAGAGGTAAAAATTTTGAAATAGAGCTTAACTTATAAAATTGTAGATACTTTTCATGAACTCAATACATACTTAAAAGCCCTTAACCACCATATAGTCACTTGACTTGTAAATCATGAAATAAATCATCAATAACTTGAGAATTTTTTACTTGACATTTTATCAAACACATGGTGGGTTCATGATACTATTTCAAAATCATGCAATTCGAGAGTGTAATAAGATTGGGCTCCATGGGTGAAAGGGCCCAATGGATGAAACCCACATACCTCAAACTTGGATTTTCTTGATATGAGCTTGAAGGTAACTTAGAGCTTGAAGTGAATCCTTGAGTCCCAAAGTTAAGCCTGAAATCCTTGAATTTGGTATGAGATGTTTGGCTAACTCTTAGAGAAGTTTTTATGATGATTTTGAGTAATATAAAGTTGAAAAAAGACTTAGTATGAGTGATTTCACGTTTAAGGGGCATGGGTTTATAACCTCGATTCCCTTGGGCGCATAAGAAAAACTATGGAAAAAGTTAAACTGGTCCGCGTCTGGTCTGCGATGCGGACCTAATATGAAGGACAAAATTGTACTGCTTCACGCCCCTGGCGCGAATGCTCTTTGAAATTCGAAATTAGCGAAAATTATTTTTTGCTAGGAGTCCTCTAAAATCCGGGGTATACCCATTTCCCACTCAATTTTGCCCTCCGATCGAGACTATGAAGTGAGATTTTCAATATCATGCACAAATTTTGAGATATATAGAAATTACGATTATGGGTATTTCGAAACACATTTTTGGTGCATTTCAATTGTCCATTGAGTAACACTGAGTATCAATTATTAGACACTAATTTCCACACCATATTAATTATCACCTCTAAGCATCCAAAGTTCTTGAGAACTTTGGTAAAGAAGATCCAAGAAACCCCTTCATAGGCCTTGGCCATGTCCAATTTCACAACCACATTTGTATGTTTTTTCCTTCTGTTAATGTCCCTGATTATTTCCATTGCTAGAAGAACATTTTAAAATATGCTCCTACCTCTCACAAAGCCATATTAATTAGGGAAATAATCCTAGGTAGCACTCCAGCAATTCTACCATGAAGCACCCCTGAGATCACTTTATTAACATAGTTGCTAAGGATGATGGGTCTCAAGTCATTAAAAGACTTTGGGAATTTGCTTCATAGGAATGAGTACCAGGTTTGTATAGGTTACAAACATAGGTAGCTCATGTCCACAGAAGAAGGCCTTGATAGACAAGATGAAATCCTCACCCACCACATCCTAGCATTTCTGAAAGAACATACATGAAAATACATCTGGTCCACCAGCTCCATTAATATTTAACTCCATCACAACCTCTTTGACCTCTGCCTCCTCAGGGAGATCAGTCATCTATCTATTTTCTTTTGTAGTGATCAACGCTAGAATGTGTTGTAATAAGTAGAAATCATGATTTTGTCCAGCTTCCTGGAACTGGTTCCTGAAATGCTCTACTATAGCTTGTCCAATATCCATACCACCACACAAAGTTTCACCCTGTTTAGTAGTAATTTCTTGTATCTGCATCTTGCTTCTTCTTCCTTTTACACAAGCATGAAAAAATCTAGTATTTCTATCACCATGTTAAAACTTGCCTATACCTGCTTTCTGCTTCTAGTATGTTTCTTTTATGTGTAGAATTTGTTTTAACTCTGCCTCAGCTTTCTTCAATTTAGATCTGCCGATTAGGGAAAGGTCAATTTCTAGTTGTGCCTCCTTGAATCAAATGATGTCTTCCAAAGTGACATTTTGGATGAAAATGTTACCAAATACTCTCTTATTCCACTCTGATAGGGCCCTTTTCGCTCTCTTTATCTTGGCATGGCACACCAAGAAAGGATCACCAACAAAGTCTGCCTTCCAGTTTTTTTTAACCACATCTATAAAGTACTTATGCTTATACCAAAATTCTAAAACCTAAAAGGTTTCACCATAGTCATTGCGTCTATCTTAGCTACCACCTGAATAGGTGCATGATCAGATCCATCCTTGATTAAATGCTTAACATCAGTCACAGGGAAGATGTTCATGAACTCCAAGTTGTCTAGGACCCTATCTGGTCTTTTGAAGATGCATTCACGGTTTGTACTCCCATTGTATCAAGTGTATTTTCTACCAGTAAAGTTGACTTCCATAAGAGCACAGGAAGTTATACACTAGGCAAAGTCCAAGGATTCACTTTGGACAAAATCCAGGCCTCCTAGCTTTTTTCTTCATTGAGAATAACATTAAAGTCACCCCCTACCATCCATGGGTGATTTCCAATATCTGTTTGTTCCTATCATCCCATAAGTCAAGTTTCTCCATGGCACTACATCTTGCATAGACAGTAGTGATGAATAAAATTTTATTGAACTGAGAATTTCATGGTAATATGCAGGACAACATCCTTAATAGTACTTCCTTCCCACTCATTGTTCCAAAAAATTCAAATTTTTCCAGAAGTGTCAGCTGATGACATGTCAAAACCAAGTCTTCTCTGTATTGTTCTACCTCTGAAGGTCTTTGGAAAGGTTCCATAAGAGCTATAAAAGAGTGTTTGTTTCTTCTGTGTAAATCAGTTCATCTACCAAAGGCATTTTATGTATTAACTGATCTGATGTTCCAAAATAAGGCTTTGTCAATTATTGATCACAACTGACAGCCCTACCCGTATTACTCCTTGTTTGCACTTACAGAGGAACCACTGATTTTCCTTTTTTAGCTATCAATGTGTCTGTACGTATAGGAGATAAATCACCTGCATTACTCGCATGAACAATATTGTACTTCGTTCCTTCCTCAAATTCTACATTGTCTTAACCTGTATCCCCAATTTCCTCTATTGATTTCTACTCACTAGAGTCTACATCTTGGTCCATCTGCTGTTCTATCTCCCCTATTGCTTTGTTTTCCCTCTTGGCAAAACTTTGTGTGTATCTCTCTCACTCCATCCACCTGCTGATTATTATTTTGAATTGAAGCAGCTGGAGATGGACTCCTTCCCACCTCCTTGCCATTTGCTGAATTCATCCCCTCTGATGGTTTTGGTTTGTCTAGCTTAGAACTAGAAGACTGTCCTTGGTGCTTCTTATCACTGTCTGTAGGTGGCAAATTCTTACTCCTATTGCCCCAAGATTTATCTCCCACTTGCTCCACCTCTTCCTTGTCAAGGGTCTTAAAATTGGTAGAAATATTCAACCTATCCTACACACTGCGATTCGGTGGTTTCCTACCCCCATTTCTTCTCCTTTGAGTCACAAAATCATCCTCCCTTTTATCCTCCCTTTGGTGGCATCTTGATCCTTAGTAGCATCATCTTTCCCTTTGTTTTCCTCCCCTTTATTGATCTCACCAGTGTATTCCTTCTCTTGATCCTCCCCTTTATTATTCTATTCATGCTTCTTGAATAACTCTAGATGTTCCACATAGCGCTGATTGACATCATGTCCCTGAATCAAATAGGTGGTGCAATATTTGGGGAGGTAGTCATACCTAATTTTGATCCACTTTTCCATGACTTATTCCTTCCCGTTCCTAATTCCAACTTTGATCCTTTTTGGGAATTCATTAAGAAAATCCACTTCAACTTTGACTCTAGCACAACTTGGTTATGTCTTATTCTTTGAATCTAAGTCCACTTGAATGGGTTTTCCAACCGCTATAGCCAAAGAAAAGACTTCCTCCTCACAAAAGAAATTGGGGGGGGGGGGTAGTTCTGGAAAGGAGATCTAGGACACTACAATGGAGGTGTCCTCATTGGGATCAAAACTAGGGTCCCATTTTAGTGTACACATAGGGAAGGATTTGTCTCTCTGGGTTACATAAAATGCAGGTTTCGAGAGGAGATGAACATAATCCTTTAGCAACGGAGCACAGATCATAATATGTCTGTTACTGAGAAGGCTTATCTTGCATTCTCCTTTATGTTCACACTGGGTGGGAATCTACTTACTCAACTCCTGGATGTCCGGCCACCCATACGAGAATTTTCCCACCATCGCAAATTGCAAACTTTCATTGATGATCATTTGGTTCACTTCCTCCTGTTCCCACATCATGATAGATTCTCCATGTAAATACTTTACGGGCTTCAAGGGAATAGCCTTTGGCAGAGCAGATGAAGGTTTGAGAAGTGTCACGACCCGGACCTAGGGTCTAGGAGTGACATGGCGAATGGGAACCCGAGAGTCCCCAAACTAGCCTCAAAGAATCCAAAATTCACATCATCAGTTTAAAAGCATATTCAAAAAGTAAACACATAGTTCTAAGGGACGGGAAAGTAGGACTTACGCTATGGGGATATAATAGGGAAAAAGGGATTAACATGGATTCACATAACACGTAGCACATAAAGACTAAGGGGCAGGTAAGTATGACTCACTCTATGGAGGAAATTCAAGACTTAGGATCTTCCACATTTCCACATCAAACATACATAATATCATAATCCTCATAACAAATCCATAATAGCCATATCTAAAAGATATCCATAATCGTAAGCTCCAAATACAATACCTAACACATAGATCCGATAAGAATCTACAAGATGTCTAGCAATGCATCTAGTCATAAGACGGGATGGGGGCCAAGACATGTCCTAGGCTCACCCTCAAGTAAAGATAGCATAAGCAAAAGCTACAGAAGATAGAGGAATAGTGGCTTGTCCTTGGAAGATAAGACTCACAACAACAAGCCAAAACTTGAGATCCCAGCTAAAGTCATACGGTGGATGATCGTAGCCCTCGGTCCCTACATGGTGAGATCATGTAGGTAAAAGTATGTGTTAGATGACAGAGCACATACTATAGAAAGAGATGTATATAACAAGGAATGTAGTATAATAAGATGCTATGAAATTCATGATTCATGAAATGCAAATGATGCTTATATATAGAGGGGATGTGACCTCAACCGACATAAGGAAGACCAAGCGAGCTATTACTTGGAATCTCGATGATTACCCCTCTTAGGTAAAGAGGTGGTCTACTTGCCAAAGGTAAACCGTACTTCACCTTACGGGCTTCCCATTTCGTATGAAGTAACATTCCTTACGGATCTCCTATTTCGAATAGGATTACACAAAATCACAATCTGCTTCACCTTACAAGCCTCCTATTTCGTATGAAGTAACCTTTCTTATGGGCCTCCCATTTCGAAAGGTACCTATGATAGGCACATAGTTCAAGGAAAGAGAGTGGAACCCTCATCCCATCAGTGTTAAGTCATCAGCCCACAAGAATACTTATAGTATACGTAATTATACATGCTTTCAAAGAGATAAAAGTCTTGCCAAAAAATTTTAATGCACAACTGGGCTTGAAGCCAAACACCATTCATAATAGTTCATACTTTGGCTCAAGTGCCAAATTATAATTTTGTAGTCGTAATACTCATGCATAGGAATAGCCCATTCATATACAAAATGGTGCAAGCACCCAAAATGCTCAAAGAGCCAAAATAATAGACATGCATGTGAACAAATTCTTGTCATAGCCATAATCATATCAAAATCATTTCATATAACATAATTGGGCTTAACCCACTTCATAATTTTATTAAATAATCCAATGTCATGAATGCAAATGCCATGAATAATGTGAGGAAAGCATGGCTAATTTAGCTTCAATGTAAAATCATCAATATAATATCAAGTTCAAGTGAAACCATAATTAAATTCACATTTAAAATCATAGTATAATCACCCATGCATAAACAAGTCTTAAAAAAGGACATGCATATTCATAGTTTCATAAACTCAATGTAAATCATCATAATAGGGCTTAGTAACTTAAAATCATCAAATATATACAACCATACATCAATTTAATTTAATAAATCCAAATAAAGAAAATCCACGTTCAAAGAGAGCTTAAAATTCATGAAATTTGATTTAAAAAATTTGGGTCTCCTTGATTGGAAGGAATCAAGGATCAACCCACATACCTCCATCAAGATGAAGAAACCTAAAAGAATTTGACGAAGAATTGAGCCCTCTTGCTCCCAAGTTGAAAGTCTTCAAGAGTTCTTTGGAAAAGATTCTAGAGTGGTTTAAGTGAATATCTTGAATGGGAGTTTTGGAATTAGTGTAGGAGAGGTTTAAGAATATAAAGGAGGGTTTAAAGGTCTTAAAAAGCCTTGGGGATGGGTCAAAATCTCAAAAATACCTTAATAAAACACCCCTTTAAATTTTACTTGCAACATCTCATGCCTAGCTTCACGGGTGGTGAAGCACTTCATGGGTCGTGAAGCACTTCACGGGTCGTGAAGCCTCCCATCTAGCCCAGACAGATTTTACGAAAAAGGTCATGACTTCTTGCTCCGAACTCGGAATGAGGTGAGTGCGTTTGAAAGATAATTAAAAGAGCTTTAGTTTGATAGATCTTGGGCCACCCAGTTCATTTTGTGCTAAGAGATATGTCCATTTAATGTTGACCCTTTAATCGGTACTTATGAAAAACTTAGCCAACATAATTCCTCTGAACTTGGCTTGATGTAGGAGGCCCATGATGGCCTTAAACAACAAAAATAAGTTTGAACTGAAGGCTTGAAATGAACCTTACTTGAGTTTCAAGATTCTCATACTTAGAAAATTTTCGATGAAAAGTTAGCCACATGGAAGGGCCACATGGGTCCTGTGGTGTCACACGGTCCGTGACACTGCCCTTGGCACCTCCCTTAGAAAAAATAAAATATTTCATGCCAAGAGTGAAGCTATAGTTAGAAATATTTCCACCTTGGAGGCAATACCGTTGTCCATACGGCTCGTATGCCTTCATACCGTATGAGGAAGTGGCCATTTCCTACTACTTAGCTCCAAACATTGGTCTTCCAAGCTCAAGACCATATCACGATCCTCCACACGGTCCGTGAAGTGTCACACGGCCCATGTGGGGTCGAATTATGATGTCCCTTAGCCCGAAACTCCACTCCAAGGCTACACACCCAAAATAAGGCCAAGTGTTGTGTCACTAAAGGCCACACGACTCGTATGACCTCACACTGTCCGTGTGGTCTCCCCTGAGACGAAACTTGGTCCATATTTTGTCCGAAATGAAATTCTCATGCTCCGAAGAAGTCGTACAAAAATTTGGGTCATTACATCATATCCCCCTTGGGAACATTTGCCCTTAAATGTGGTAGAACAAGGGTTGAAAGGCTTGACTTAGAACGTGAAATTTCCAAACACAAAGTACAATGCATAATTTATCATTTGAAAACAATCAAGTCCTTAAAACTCATATCAAAACGTATTCAAATCATTTTAAACATCATGGAAATAAATCATTTTCATGCACATGCATATCATGTCATGAGACTCAAGAGTAAAAAAATTAGGACCATTGAGAATAGGAAGGGCCTAATATCATAGGCTTGAGTAGATTGGAAAGGATAGAGGTATCATCGTATCACACTTGATCCTACATCCCACATAGCACTTTCCATATGTTGATTCCTCCAAAGCACCTAACCAAAGCCACATCCTAGTTGTGAAGCCGCTTTACTTGTCTTATCCAAAATATCAACCGGAACTTCCTCCTAAGACAAGTTATCCTCAACCTCAACTCCTTCCAAAGGCATAATAGCACTAGTATCACCAACCAACTTCCCCAACTAAGACACATAGAAAATCGAATGAATAGAACTCAAAGCCGGGTGCAAATCCAATCTATAGGCCACTTTCTCAAACCGCTCAACACTCTCACAAGGGCTTACATACAGAGAACTTAACTTGCCCTCCTTTCCAAACGCATCACACCTTTCCTAGGTGAGACCTTTGCATATACCCAATCACCAATACGAGACTCATGATCCCTCTCTCCAACTTCCAAATAAAACTTTTGATGACTTCGAACCATCTTCAACTTTTCTATAACTAATCCCAATCTTCCATACCTTCCAATACTAAATTCGGGTCTATAGAAGTCATGTCATCTAACTCAAACCATCACACCAAAGGCATACACCTTCTACCACACAAAGCCCCAAGCGGTGTTATACCAATGCTAGTTTGAAAGCTATTGTTGTAAACAGACTGAATAAGTGGTGGATGATCACCCTAATTAACCTTGAATTATAACACATAAGACCTCGTCATGTCCTACAAAGTTTGAATTGTGCTCTCGGCTTGCCAAATGGATTGACTCTAAAAAACAGTGTGTACTCAACTTCACCTGAGGGCCAAGCCCCCTTTGAGATGATTTCCAAAAGCGAGAAGTAAGTTGGGTATAATCCAACATAATGAGAGTAGCATATCATCTAGCCTAACAAACTCTAAATGACATAACTTGGAATTATCTTCAACATTTAGAGTAGTCTCAACAGATAAGAAGTGAGCCGACTTAGTCACCCAGTCAACAATAACCCAAATTGAATCAAATTGCTTTCGGGTCTGGGGCAACCCAACCACAAAATCCATGTTTGCTTCCTCCCACTCCCAAATAGAAATTTCAATATCTTGAGTCAAACTACTGGACCTTTGGGGCTCCAACTTCACTTGTTGACAATTAGGGCATTCAGATACAAATTTGACTACATCCTTCCTCATACCATGCGATAGCTACACTTCTCTCAAACCATAGTACCTCTTATAGGACCTAGGGTGAACAGAATAATGGGGGTTGTGGACTTTACTCATGATCATCTCCCTAAGACCATCAACATTTGAAACATACAGCCGATCTTCGTACCGAATTACATCATCACCCCCTTGGGAGAAAACATCTATCTCACTTCTTGCAACCATCCTCTTCAACACGACCAACAGTAGCTCTAAGTCTTACCTTCTATTAACATCCACAACCACAAGGATTTGGCCCCATTCCACCATCATTGGAGTTAGCCAACCTAACACCCAATCTAGCCAAACGGTAAACATATTGCCAAATCTTCCTTCCCTTCAGCAAGATGAGCCACACTTCCCATACATAGCCCACTAACAGCATCAACTATAGTGTTGGCCTTGCCAGGATGATATCGTTGTAACACCCCACATATTACGTGAATTAGTCCTATGCACATGAAGCATGATATGGCCTGGTCAAATTAGCGCCTAGTTTTAGAAGTGCTTGAATCTTAAATTAGAGGGCGACATGCATGTCTAACGCTGAAGAGAGTCGAGTGTAAAGAAGTTTTAAGTCAAATTGAGGGGATCACGACTCTATACAAAGTGAGAGAATTGAGGTGCTTGCAGGATTTAGGAAGCTACCAGGTGATTCACCTACTTGCTTAGCTTAAATTGCTAGCTAAACGGAGACGAGGCCCGACGTCGAATTTGTCCAAGTCCGATTATGAATAAAGTCCATGTTAAGGGTGTAACTTTAGCCCATGTTTTAGCATCATAAATGGACTATATTTTCAGCCCAAGAATAATAGAGAAATGACCCAAGTACAACAAAACTCACTTGGTGAATTGGGCCAAAACTAACTAAGAGAAAGGGGAAAAACTCGGCAGCAAAGACCCATCAATTTGGATCCCCTTAATGCCCAAGTGAAAGGAGCAAGAAGCTGAATCACCAACTTAATATATTAAGGCTAAGAAATCAAAAGTAAGTCAGCCAAAAGGTCTTTTAAAAAGGGATGAAGATAGCCCCCTAAAGTCATTTCAACTTGGACAAAAAAAATTTCTGCTTTTCTTGGTTATTCTTTGCTCTATTTCAAAGTGTGAAAAACAGGCCTCACAACCTTACAAGGTCCTAAAGAAGCTCTAAACATTGAGTTTAAAGGTAAGTAAATCTACTTATGCACTTATTATGGTTTGTTTATAATAATCAGAGAAAAAGCTAATTATACATGTGCTGGAAATTTTGGACAACATGTATCCTAAGAATTGTTGTACATTTTTCTTGTTCATTAAGAGGCTTTTCTCTTCTTGGTTGACTATATTATGAAGTAAGACTTATGTATTTAATAAGGATTGGTTTGATAGTAATATAGTCAGGCTGCTTCACCACTGTTACAGTCCGCAAAGATGACTTATTGTAGGATATCTTAATTGTACTCTTAAAAGAAACTTGTGAGCTGATAATTGGAAAATGTTATTTCATGACCTTCATCTAATTTGGGAATATTTGTGGACTATTGTATGACTGGTTTTATGTGTAAAAATGTTTGATACAATTTGGGTACAGTTGAAATAGGTTCGGGATTGTTGACGTTGAAATGTAGCGAGAATACGAATGTGATGCTGCCTATTTGTGTGTTGTGCAGGATTGTTATGTCTTGTACCCTATGAACTGTTGTAAGACTATTAAGGGTCTAACACTAGATGTATATGACATGCACATAAGAATGGTTTTTAGAAAATACAATTATAAGTGAAAAAGTTGAAGGAATGCCTTTAGGTCGCTAATTATAATCTTGCTGCCCGGTGTTAGGTTTTATGATATTACGTTGCCAAGAAGTGTTTCTTTGCTGCTATTACTAGTCTTACCTAATATGTTGTAGATAAATATTTTGGGGGGAAAAACGGTCACTCCAAGGTAGTAACGAGGTCATACAACGAGGTATGTAAGACTACTTGATTTCATATTATTTGGCATAAAACATAGATCCGTCCTTGGCACATAAAGGCACTTACCAACTCCGACACGACTATTAATCGTGTCTCCACTCTTTCACATGTTCATATGCTCCCATACATAGTCACCTTCAAATTTGCATACATACTTGAATACCAAGATACATGGGTTCGTTCTACTAAATAAAGTTCATGTGTTGTTCTACCTCCGATGCATTTCATTATTTGTGTAACCTATTCCTTTCATTATGGTGTTGTATTTTGTGATTATTTACATGTCATATGTTGTATCTACAATTCTACAACTCCAATATTATGACCACCAAAAGAATCATCTCAAAAGTAATTGAAAGATAAAGTATATTGCTTGTTGATAGGTGGTAACCGAGTGTGGAAGAATCACCTAGCCAGGGTCGATCCTATCATGGGGGGTAGCCCAAGGGGTTAAAGGAAAAGCCTAGCTAGGGCCGATCCTGATATATATTTTCCACTGATCAGCTGGTCATTTGTATTACATGTTGTGCATAGATTATACAGTAAAGGTAAAGTAATAAAAAGAACATAAAGTACATGATCCCACAGCATGACTAAGGGTGATCTCTTATCCTACACTAGTGCATAGTTTCATTTGAGTTGTTACTTCATATACAGTATTTCCTACCTTACATATTCAATACATTATCTCATACTGACGTCCCTTAGGGGGACCTGCATTTCATGCTGTAGGTATAGGTGCTAGTAGATCTCCCCAGTAGTAGTACAGGATATCTACCTGTTGTTACCAAGCTCCAGGTTGCTTCAGAGCTTTGTGTGTCTAGAGCTTATATTTTTGTATTGTATAGTTAGCCGAGGCGGGGCCTGTCCCAACCCTTATTAGATACTCTTCCTTATCTAGAGGCTTTGTAGACTATGTAAATTAAAGTGTAGTCATGTCTCATACTTTAAACACCGTGCCCCCAACGGCCTAGCCATATGCATTTTCTTTTGGCTTCTTATTACTGTTTACTTTCTTAAAAGCACGTAGGATGTAGAAATACCCTATAGTATGTATAGAAAGCGTATAGATACAGGTTGGTTCTCCCGGGCCTTATTGGCAACGGGTGCCAGTCTGCCATAATGGGACTTTGGGCGTGACAATCCTACACCCATGTCATAGTCCTTAAGAAGCTCCAACCTTCTCCTTTGCCTTAAGTTAAGACCCCTCTGAGTGCATATATTGCAAACTCTTGTGATCAGTGAAAACATCAGCATGTACCTATACAAGTAGTTTCTCAAAATTTTCAAGGAAAACACCATCACCACTAACTCAAGATAATGAGTCGTGTACTTACGTTCATTCACCTTCAATTGCCTTGATGCATAAGCTATCACTTTAACATGTTGCATAAGTACGCAACCCAACCCAAACCGAGCAGCATCACAATACACCACTAATCCACCCAAGCCCTTTAGTAAAGTCAAAATAGGATTCGATGTAAACTAATTTTTCAATGCCTGGAAACTATTCTTATACCTATCCGACCATGCAAACTTTGCCTCCATTTGAGTCAACATGGTCAATAGAAATGTAATAGATAAGAAACCTTCCACAAACCTTCTATCATAATCATCCAACCTAAAAAACTTTCGAATACCCAAAGGACCAAGCTTGTCAAACAATGCACATCTTTCACCAACTCCCTCTTGACTTCATCTATTGGATCGGCTACAACATCCTCTTTTTTCTTGATTGCATTACGAGCCCAAAGTAACTCTTCCTATTCGATAGGAAGGGATGGAGATAGGAAATCTTAAGAGACATTCCATGGCACGTTAAGAATCATGAAAAAGTGAAACATTTCCTAAAACGCCTTTTAGCCTCCTACCCATAGATGTGACGCGCTTCACACCCATGAATAAGACTCTACTTGATGCAGAATGTTAGACTCTAAGGACCATTTATAAACCTAGAGCTCTAATACTATTCTGTCACGGCCCAAACCTGGGGTCTAGGGGTGATATGACAAATGGGAACCCAAAAGTCCCCAAATCAACCTCAAAGTATCCAAAATTCACATCATTGGTTCGGAAGCGTATTCAAAAAGTAAACCCATAGTTCTAAGGGATGAAAAAGCAGGGCTCACGCTATGGGGATTTCATCGGAAAAAGGGATTAACATGGATTCACATAACACGTAGTACATCAAGATTAAGAGGCAGGCAAGTATGACTCACTCTATGGGGGCAATTTGAGACTTAGGATCTTCGACATTTCCTAATCAAACATACATAATATCATAATCCTCATAACAAATCCATAATAGCCATGTCAAGAAGATATCCATAACCGTAAGCTCCAAATACAACACATAACATATAGATCCGAAATCTATAAGATGTCTAACAGTGCCTGTAGTCATAAGATGGGATGGGGGCCAAGACATGTTCGGGGCTCACACTCAAGTAAAGATAGCATAAGCAGAAGCTACATAAGATAGAGGAATAGTGGCTTGTCCTTGGAGATAGGACTCACTACAATAAGATAAAACTTGAGATCCCAGCTTAAGTCATACGGTGGATGATTGTAGCCCTCGGTTCCTACATGGTGAGATCATGTATGAAAAAGTATGCGTTAGTACGTGTGAATGTACTAAGTATGCGGGGTGCAATGCATGTAACTTACCAAAACCTGCACATGATGTTAGATGACAAGGGCACAATATAAAAACAGATTTATATAATAAGGAATGTAGTATAACAAGATTCTATGAAATTCATGATGCATGAAATGCAAATGATGCTTATATATAGAGGGGATGTGACCTCAGCCAACATAAGTAAGACCAAGTGAGCTATTACTTGGAATCTCGATGATTACCCCGCATTGGTAAAGAGGTGGTCTACTTGCCAAAGGGAAACCATACTTCACCTTACGGGCCTCCCATTTTGTATGAAGTAATCTTCATTACTGGCCTCCCATTTAGGATAGGATTTCACAAAATCACAATATGCTTCACCTTATGGGTCTCCCATTTTGTATGAAGCAACCTCCCTTACGTGCCTCCCATTTAGGAAGGTACCTATGCCATCCTATCTGCGGTAAGTCATCATCCCACAAGAATACTTTAATATACGTAATTATATATGCTTTCAATGAGATACAAGCCTTGCCAAAACATTTCAATGCACAATTGGGCTTGAAGCCAAACACCATTTATAATAGTTCATTCTTAAGCTCAAATGCCAAATTATAATTTCGTAGTCATAATATTCATTCATAGGAATAGCCCATTCATATACAAAATTGTGCAAGCACCCAAAATGTTCAAAGAGTCAAAATCATAGACATGTATGTGATCATATTCTTGTCATAACCATGATCATATAAAAAACATTTCATATAACATAATAGGGCTTAACCCACTTCATAATTTTCATAAATGATCCAATGTTATGAATGCAAATGCCATGGATGATGTGAGAAACACATGGCTAATTAAGATTCAATCTAAAATCATTAATATAATATGAAATTTAAGTGAAACCATAATTAAATTCACATTTAAAATCATAGTATAATCACCCATGCATAAACAAGTCTTATAAAGGGACATGCATATTCATAGTTTTCATAAACTCAATGTAAATCATCATAATAGGGCTTAAAGTAACTTAAAATCATCAAATATGTGCAACCCATACATCAATTTAATTTATAAATCCAAATAATGAAAAATTCATATTCAAAGAGAGCTTAAATTCATGAAATTTGATTGAAAATATTTGGGTCTCCTTGATTGGAAGGAATCAAGGATCAACCCACATACCTTCACCAAGATGAAGAAACCCAAAAGAATTTGAAGAAGAATCGAGTCCTCTTGCTCCCAAGATGAAAATCTTCAAGAGTTCTTTGGAATAGATTTTAGAGTGACTTCAGTGAATTAGTCTTGAATGAGGGTTTTCGGAATAGTGCAGGAGAGGTTTAGGAATATAAAAGGGGGTTTAAAGGTCTTAAAAAGCATAAGGGATGGGTCAAAATATCAAAAATACCTTAATAAAATACACCTTTAAATTTTACCCACAACATCTCATGCCTAGCTTCACGGGTCATGAAGCACTTCACGGGTCGTGGAGCCTCCCATCTAAGCTAGACAGATTTTACAAAAAAGCTCATAACTTCTTGCTCCGAACTCAAAATGAGGTGAGACTAAGTGCGTTGGAAAGCTAATTCAAAGAACGTTAATTTTTAGGTCGTGGTCCACCCAGTTCATTTTGTACTAAGAGGAATCCCCATTTAAAATTGACCCTTCAATAGTTACTTATGAAAAACTTAGCTAACGGAATTCCTTTGAACTTGGCTTTATGTAGGAGGCCCATGATGGGCTTAAACAATTGAATTGAAGGCTTGAAAGTGAACCTAGCTTGAGCTTGAAGATTCCCATGCTTAGAAAATTTTCAACGATAAGTTAGCCACATGGAAGGGCTACACAGGTCGTGTGGCGTCACACGATCCGTGACATTACCCGTGGCACCTCCCCTATATAAAATAAAATATCTCATGCCAAATGTGAAGCTACACTAAGAAAAACTTCCACGTTGGAGGTTATACGATTGGCCATACGGCTTGTATCCCTTCACATGGTCCATGTGAAATGGCCGTATCCTACTACTTAGCTCCAGACATTAGTGATCCAAGCTCAAGGCCATTACATGGCCCTCCACACAGTCTGTGATGTGTCACACGGCCTATATGGGGTCCAAGTATGATGTGCCTTAGCCTGAAACTCCACTCTAAGGCTATATACCCAAAATTAAGGCCAAGTATTGTGCCACTGGAGGCCACACGACTCATGTGACCTCACATTCACCATATGGTCTCCCTCGAGATGACACCTGGTCCAAATTTTGTCCATAAAGAAATTGGCAAGCTCCGATGAAGTCGTACAAAGTTCCAGATCATTACAAGAAGACTGGCATATGAGGGTTGTAGAACACTTCGGCCAACCCTAGGTTGGGGTTGATCGGAGGCCGGAAAGGCCATGAGCAGGAACGATGACGACAACTAGGGTTTTAGAGAGAATTTTTTCAGGAATCAGTAAATTATTTTCTTGTGGGAATCGATATTCATTCAAAATCATATTACTTGGGGATTCATGTTGCGTGAATTTTATTGATGATTTTTTTTTGGGAGATTTACTTTGGGATTTATTGTTGTGAATTTGATTGGTGATTGTTTGAGAGATTTACTTGGAAGTATGCATACTTCTTCTTTTTTTTCCGGTATCTTTAACAAAAAGAAAAACTAAATTAATATAATTTAATTGGAAATTTTATTTTGGAATCTAAGGAATTTTTTTTATTTGGAATCTTCAAGGAATATTTTATTAAAATTATACTTAACAAAATTAACAATTTCAATAATATAAAAAATGACAATGGCATTAGAATTAATTTTATTGTTAAATATTCACTCTACTAAATAAATTATTATACAATAATATCAATCAAATATGGTGTTGCAACATTACCACATATGCCATGCATATTTTTTTCAATATTTATAACTTGTATATAATTAATATTATACTTAACTATAACTAGAACCTGACTTAGCATTCACAGTACAAGTACTAAGTCAGTTCATGCATAGTGCGAAGAACTCACACATGGAAGCAGCATTGAGAGTTGTGAGATACATCAAAAATTCACTTGGTCTTGGTCTGTTCATGCCAGCACAATTTACTAACACTCTAACAACCTACAGGTTGAGGATGCCGATATTCAAGAATTTGGGGGGACAAAAGTTGTTGTATACATTGATATACAACATATACCAAGTAGCACAATACAGGCAGGAAAAGGGGCCTAAAAGCCCACCATTGAAGCAACTAAAATGGGCTCAGGAATGGGCTGAAGCAAGCCCAAGTATTTAGATATTTATGACAGGTTTATTTTGGGCCTGCCACGCCCAACAAATTAACTTCCTCTCTTTGATATTATTGTTATTATTATTATTATTATTATTATTTTTTATCTCTAAGACTAACTATATTATTTAGTTTTACGTTCCCCAAACGGCAAACCATTTATGTTAATTTTTAAAATTACTTATCTTATTTACCTATTTATTTTCGAGAATTTTATTTTATTTTGAGATGGTCAATTATTAATTTGCTTTTAAATTTAGTGAAATTTTAAAATTTCAAGTCCTTTATTTCCTTAAATAAACTTTACTTAAATTATTTTATATTCTTTAGTTTCAAATTAAGTTTTGAATAGTTAGTCAAATTAAGTCTAATCGCCAGATAATCGCGTGTTAACGACCATTTCAAGTGCGTAAAACCTTCTTAAAATGAAAATATGAAATCAGACTCTTTCTTTGGAACTTTAAAAAAAAAAAAACTTTTTTCTGTTTAAGTCCTTTTACAATTATTTTAACGATTTTCTTGATTTTTCCTTTAAAAAACTAAGTGGTGACTCTATTACTTTCTTAAAATTGATTTTTTTCTAAAGTCTAAAACATTTTTTGGAAATTGACAGTTTCCCTCATAAATAGTTATAATGGGTGAGGGAAGTAGTGTTATATTAGGGAGAGAACAAAATAAGTATAACTTACACAAATCCCATACCTTTTGGAGCTAATTTCAAATAATACCAACTTTTTTCAAAAATTACCAAAAATCACCAAAAATCCCTTCTTGTTGATACAAAAAATGAAATGCGTGATACATGTCGAAAAGGTAAGAGCATTAAGGAATTTTAACTATTATACATGGAGAAGTAAGGATTGTAATTTATATCAACAGGTGTTACGGTTTTGTATCATTTAAGGGATTTTTGTAATTTTCTACAAGAATTGGATTACATGAAATTATGTAAACATAAGTTGTGTATTTTTGTAATTTTTCATTAGCAAGAGATAATGAAAGTGGTGTTAAATTGGATTTTAATTAACAAAAGAAATGATTAGGAGATAATATAATTAATATTGTTTACAAGAAATTTTTGTAAAGTTTATTAAAATATCTTCATGCGGCTTTACTTGTCAAAATATTCATAAGCAAATTTCTTTTTTGTTCATTTTCACCAAAATTTTTCTGGTATTTTTAGTAATTTTTATAAGAAAATCTACAAGTAATTTATCTGCAAATTTAAATTTCTAGGTAAATTACTTGAGAATTTTTGAAATAATTACCTACAAAAATTTTACCATCATTTTTTTTATATAAGAAAATATGCACGAAACTTAGTTTTCTACGAATTTTCCTATATACTCCTCAAGAAAATATGAAATATCCATGTAATTCATAACAAGTGATGTGGCGTGGGGTTCTTGTCCAACACCATGCAACAAAAGATCATAACAAGTAATGTTGAGAACTTGATTAAAAAAAAAAAAGGATTCTTGTCCAACACCATTCAACTTTGTCCCAATGAGCAATTGAAATTTCCCTCTTATCAAGCAGCTCAACGTCATTTTGGGATGATGAAGACTGAGAAAAGCTATCGTCTTAATTAACCAATTGTAATTGTATCTATTGAATTAGAAAATCACACTCTTATGTCACATCACAGATATATATATTCATTCAAGAATTTTATGTGCTTAATTAGAAAATCACTTTTACTTTACAATCATTGATGTAGTTTCTTTTTGTTGGATTTTGAGCTTTTTTCCTTTTCATATGGATAAATAAAGAAAATAAAATAGGAAAAGATATACAAATTGAATTGGGATAATACCCAAAAATGACCTCAAGCTTGGCACCATTTTTTAAGTAGGAATTCAAACTTCCATAGTGCACAAATATGACCCTCAACTTGGCAATTACTGAACAAGTAGGCACAATGTGCTGACGTGGCACAGTGAGTGCAGTACACTCGCAGGGGAGACGTGAAAGCCATATTTTTTACGTTCCAATGGTAAAAACTGGGTAATTTGGCCCTTTTACTCCTACCACATTTCTATATATATATACTATTTATTTTCAAAGTAGCATACACTTTCTTCTTCTTCTTTTTATTAAAAATACACAAGTATTTGACTTTTCATTTACTTTTACACATTTTGACCTTTTTTGATAAATAATGAATTCCAATTTTTTTTGTCATTGTGAAAAAAGAGCAATAATAAAGATTTTTGGTCTGCACATAATCCAGGTCGTTGGTTTTTTAGATGTGAAGATGGTCGAGTATGATATAACAAATTTTTTGTTTAAATTTTAATAATCAAGATTCAATTTTTATGGTTATTTTGTTGTTTGTAAACAGGTTGGATGTA
>JAPFFP010076408.1:0-46856 GCA_026153255.1 Solanum medicagineum | reverse complement strand
GCAAAACATTCACAACTTTACATAGCTTTAACATAGTTTATAGATATGTTCATACTAGTAAACCCATTTGTAAAATCTTTAAATCATGCAAATTGAGTAAAAAGGAGATTAGGGCACCATGGATGAATGGACCCAATGGTTGAAACCCACATATCTTAGCCTTGGAGAAGTTCTTGATGAAGATTGAAAATGGAGACTTAAAGGAAATCCTTATACCCGGAAGAGGTTTTGAGACTTGAATTTTGGAATGAAAAATATGGCTAAGTGTTGGAGTGAGTATTGGGGAATGCTTAGGGTGATATGAGGGTGAAATATGACTATGTATAGGTAAAACCACATTTGGGTACATTTAGGTCCAAGACTAAAAACACAGTCACCAAAAAAAACAGGTGCACATCGCGGAAGCAGCACACAATCCTCACTGGAAATTGCACCAGGTGAAATTTCATAAATCATTTCGGTCGCTTAAAAATTGGGGTTAGACCTATTTCCCACTCAATTTGACCCCTTGAACAAGAATATGAAGTCGGAATGTTGAAATAACGAACGGATCTTTAGATGTATGAAAATTATGATTCCAGACACTTCCAAGACACATTTTCGAGCACCTTTTGTGGTCATTTCAATATCTCTCCCTTCGGAACATTCATCCCTGAATGTAAATAAGACGTACAAGACAAGAGTATCATGACAAATCAGCCCCAACAAGAATGCAACATTACATTTGAAACACCATTTTCAAAATCTCAACATAAGTGTAAAATAATCATAAGTTTGCCAACTTAAACATGAATGCATATAATGACATAGGGGCTGAAATATAAGACATGAAATCACATAGGGGTCTTAGAATTAGTACCTTAGGCTTGAGTAGAGTGAAAAAGATAAGGATACCGCTTTTGCATGTCTGCTTCGGCCTCCCATGTAGCACTTTCGACTTGTTGGTTCTCCAGAGGGCCTTAATGGATGCGAGCTCCTTGTTTATCAATCTCGCCACTTGCCTATGCAAGATCTGTACCGGAACCTCTTCATAGGTCAAATTATCCTCAACAACACCCACAACATCAAGAGGCACAATAGCATTAAGATCACCAACACATTTTCTCAACATAGAGACATGTTACAGCGGATGAACCAAATTCATTTCACTAGACAACCTCAACTCATAAGCTACCTTGCCAACCCTCTTTATCACCTCATAAAGACCAACATATCTTGGACTCAACTTTCCTTTTTTACAAAAATGAACCACACCTTTCATTGGAAAAACTTTCAAATAGACTCAATCACCCACCTTGAATTCAAGGTCTCTTCTTCTCACATCGGCATAGGATTCTTAACAATTTTAGGTTGTTTTTAACCTTTCCCTAATTATCCTAACCTACTCAAGAGCCTCCATAACCAGATCTGACCCAATAAAGCCACCTCTCTAACCTCAAACCACCCAACCATTGATCTACACCGCCTACCATAGAGGGCCTCAAAAGGAGCCATACTAATGCTAGAATGATAGTTATTATTATATGCAAACTCAATCAAAGGAAGAAGATCATCCCAACTACCCCTCAACTCCAATACACATGCCCTACACATATGCTCAAGGGTTTAAATTGTCCATTCGGCTTGGCCATCCGTTTGAGGGTGGAAGGCCGTACTAAGGTGAACTTTTGTACCAAGACCCCTTTGAAAAGACCTCCAAAAGTGTGAAGTAAATTGAGCACCACAATCCGATATGATGGACAAAGGAACCCCATGCAACCTCACTAACTCATAGATGTACAACCTTGCATACTCTTCAGCCCTATATGTAGTCTTAACTGGTAGAAAGTGAGCCGATTTTATCATCCTATCAACCACCACCCATATGGAATCAGAATTCTTCCTAGTCTTGGGCAACCCAACCACAAAGTACATATTAATCACCTCCCACTTCCAAGTAGGAATCTCTATGTCTTGGGTTAGGCCACTTGGCCTTTGATGTTCGGCTTTGACTTTTTGACAACTATGGCAACCAGAAACAAATTTGGAAATGTCCCACTTCATGCCTCCCTACCAATACACATCCCTCAAGTCTCTATACATTTTAGTGGAGTCGGGGTGGGTAGAATAAGAAGGATTATGGGCCTCATCAAGGGTTTTCTCCCTCAAACCATCAACACAAGGCACTGACAACCTACTTTGGTACCTAAGGGCACCATCTCCCCCTTGGGAGAAAACCTCTACTTTGCCCTCTTTCACCAAGGACTTCAATTCAAACAAGGAAGAGTCAAGATCTTGTTTTGCTATCACCTCACCAACGAATGAAGATTTAGACTCATTAACAACAACAACACCATCATCACCAACCTCTTCCAACCTAACCCCCAATCTAGCCAATTGATGCACCTCCCCAGCCATTTCCTTATCACCACCGTCAACATGAGCTAGGCTACCCATAGACACCCTACTCAAAGCATCCACCACAACATTTGCCTTACCTGGACGGTAATGCACACTCATATCATAGTCCTTAAGAAGTCTAACAACCTTTTTTGTCTCAAGTTGAGATCTTTTTTAGTGAAAACATTTTGGAGGCCTTTATGATTGGTGAAATATTTAATAATGATGCCAACTTTTTAATGCAAACACTACAGCGGCCAATTCAAGATCATGAGTAGAATAGTTCTTTTCATGCACTTTGAGTTGCTTAGAAGAATAGGCTATCACCTTACCATTTTGCATTAACACATAACCTAAACCGACTCTAGAAGTATCACAATACACAACAAATCCCTCAAGCCCATCCGGTAGTGACAATATAGGAGCGGACACAAGCTTATCTTTCAACGTTTGGAAGCTCCTCTCACTCTATCGGTCCACACAAACTTAACCTTCTTTTGATTTTGTCATAGGGGAAGCAATGGAGGAGAACCCATTCACAAACCTTCTATAATAACCCGCTAGGCCCAAGAAGCTCCTGATATTCGATAGGGTCAATGGACTAGGCCAATTTCTAATCACATCGGTCTTCTTAGGATCCACCTTAATACCATCCTCCTACACCAGATGACCCAAAAATGCAACCTCCTTCAACAAAAATTCACACTTTCATACTTGGCATACAATTTCTCCTCCCTGAAAATTTTGAAACACAACACTCAAATGAACCATATGCTCCTCCCTACTATGTGAATAGATCAAAATATCATTAATGAAGACCACAACAAAGGAATCAAGGTAGAATTTGAAGACCTTATTCATTAGGTCTATGAAGATGGCTAGTGCATTGATCAACCCAAAAGACATCACCACAAATTCATAATGCCCATATCTAATCTGGAAGGCCATCTTAGAAATATCACACTCCCACACCCTCAATTGATGATACCCGGACCAAAGATCAATCTTAGATAAAAAGCTAGCCCCTTTTAATTGGTCAAACAAGTCATCAATCCTTGGAAGAGGATACCTATTCTTTATAGTGATCCTTGAGTTGCCGGTAGTCTATACACATCCTAAGGGACCCATCCTTCTTCTTTACAAACAACACCAGTGCACCCCAAGGTGATTGGCTAGGCCTAGTAAATCCCTTCTCCAATAAATCTTTCAATTATTCCTTTAACTCCTTTAACTCCGCTGGGGCCATATGTAAGGGGGAATAGAAATGGGTTGAGTATCAAGAAGGAGATCTATGCCAATATCTATCTCTCTTTCGGGAGGGACACTAGGAAGGTCATTTGGGAAGACATCAAGGAACTCATTTACAACCAGAACCGACTCTATAGAAGGGACTTTGGACTCAACATTTTTAAATCTCACAAGATGATACAAACACCCCTTAGAGATAACTTACGGGCTTTAATGCAAGAGCTGAACCTACGCTTGACCACCACATCATGACTCTCCCATTAAAGGATAGGTTCATTTGGGAATTGGAACTTGACTCTACGTGTTCTACAACCAATAGAGACATAGAATGCATGCAACCAATCCATCCCAAGAATGACATCAAAATCAACCATATCTAACTCAACAAAATCACAAGGCAATATTTTACGCAAGATGCAAATCGGACAATTTTTATAAACCTTCCTAACAACAATAGATGCACCTATAGGAGTAGACAACTCATAAGACTCATGCAACAACTCGGACTCAATATGGAACTTTTTAGTAACAAAAGGGGTAACAAAGGAAAGGGTGGTACCCATATCAATCAAAGCATATATATCAAAGTCAAAGATTTTCAACATACCGGTAACAATATCGGGGACCTCATCAACCTCTTGCCTCCCATGTAGAGCATAAAACCAATTGTGCCTTGGGGCACCACCTTGAGGACCACCCCTACCCAATGGGACCGCATTTGCACCCCGCCCTTTGCCATGGTTTCTTGGACAATCCACCCTTTTGTGACCAAGATCCCCAAAATAAAAGCATGCATTAGAACCCTTCAAACATGGGCCCCTATGACTCTTTCCACAATTAGGACACACATCAATGGGAGCCATACCACCAACACCTTGAGGTCTAGGGAAGTCACTGGAAAACCCCTATTAGTAGCATGAGAAGACCCTTGGCCTTGATGGAACCGGCCACCCCTTTGGAACTTAGCCTTAAAACAGACCCTCTTGGCCTCATGGCCCTTTCCCTTCCTCAACTTTTCCTCCTCTATTTGCTCAGCATATGTCATCAACCAAGACAAGTCTAGGTCACTAACGGACCAACATTCTTCACTCACCAAGTCGGAGACCCCAATCACAAACTTATTCATCCTAGATCTAGGATCGACCACCAAATGAGGAGCATACTTTGAAAGTTGATTGAACTTGAGGGAATACTCCCTCACACTCAGAGCACCTTGTTTTAAGTACAAGAACTCTACCAGCTTAGCTTCCCTAAGCTCAAGAGGAAAAAACTAATTAAGGAAAGCCAATTTAAACTCCTCCCAAAGCACCACATAACCATTTCCCTTCTCTGATTATACCATATTTGGGGTACCCCTTTGAGTTGGTACGCCGCCAACTCCGCCTTTCATTCGGCCCAACACCCATGATATTCAAGATCTTGAAGACCTCATCAATGAACTCTTGTGGATCTTTATCCACCTGTAACCCATAGAACACCGGAGGATTTATCCTCATGAAGTCCCTCACCATAGCTCCAGGGGTAGTAGCATGAGGGGCTTGGGCCCCTTGATTGACTTAGTTGGCCACAACTTGGGCAAGCATGGTGAGAGCATACCGGAGCTCACCGTTTGTAGCTAGCACCTTGGGAGTTCGGGCCCGTCTTCCTATTGTGTTTGGCATGATCTGGCATAGCAAAGAACAATCGTTAGGGGGGATAAAACTCACTACAACTCTATAGTACGACTTAGAACATGAAGAAGGGAAACATTTCCTAAAATGCCTCATAGCCTGCTATTCATAGTCATGGCGTGCGTCACAACCATGAATAGGACTCTAATTGATGTGGTGTGTTGGACTCCGAGGATCTATCAACCTAGTGCTCTAATACCAAGTTTGTCACGACCCAAGCCTAGGGCCTAGATGTGACACGCCGAATGGGGAATCCGAAGGAACCCCAAACAAGCCTCTTAACTTGCCATTACACATCATTGGTTGCAAAAGCATATTAAAGACATAAAAGAGTGAGAATGGGGGCAAAGGGACTAAGGGAAAAGATTGCATAACATCATAATCAAGAGATAAGAGTCAAACTCATATCATAGATACACAACATGTCCAATAAATACCTCTAATACGTAGATAAGAGTCAGGGCCAAGACAAAGCAACCGGGTTCATCCTCATAGTCAAAATAGAACATGAAGAAGAATGCCTCAATACATAATAAGAGCAACATAGACTAAGGTCCCAAAGTGGAGGACTCACCAACGAGCTTGAGTAGTACCGATCTAGCCACGTGTAAGAGGAGCATGATCAACTTGGACTCCGGTTCCTACATGGTGATATCATGTAGGCAAGAGTATGCGTTAGTACGTTTGAATGTACTAAGTATGTAGGATACAATGCAACAAGAGATAGACATCATAATCAAAATACATATCAATAGGCAATAGGCATAATATAACAATATGACATGTATAACCAATGCATAAGTAAAACATGCTTAAGTAACTCATGCTCATATAGGATATCATATGTGTAGAAGACACCAAGCTACCTTTCCAAAGTGCAAACCCCTTGGTGGGTTGGTGATGATGCCATCCCATCACTTAGGTGGTGAGGTACAAACCCCTCACTAGGTTGATGAGTACAAACCCCATCGAGGTTGATGTTGGTGCCACCCCATCACCCTTGTTGTGAAGTACAAACCCCTCACTAGGTTGATGAGTACGAACCCCAATCTAGGTTATCCGGACTCTTTGTCCCAAGGATTGGGCATGGGCTAATGCAACACTTTATATAGGATTTATCATATACATAAGCTCTTCTTAATCAGAACATCATTATATCTCATTCTTTGAACCTTTAATTCATAAAGAAATCGTAGCCGGACATTTTATCAAGCACTTAGCGGGTGTGTAATGGGGGTACAAGGCCATGCAATTTAGAGATGAAATCATGCAAGAAAATCCATTGTAAAACCATCAATCAACACCTTGCAACACCCTCAAGCAATATACATCAAACCCCTTATCAAATCTTACAATATATCCAAGATTTATAGCTCAAAACATAGCAAAACATTCACAACTTTACATACCAGTAAACCCATCTGTAAACTCAACTTTAAATTATGCAAATTGAGTAAAAAGGAGATTAGGGCACCATGGGTGAAAGGAACCAATGGTTGAAACCCATATACCTTAGCCTTGGAGAAGTTCTTGATGAAGATTGAAAATGGAGGCTTAAAGGAAATCCTTATATTCGGAGGAGGATTTGAGACTTGAATTTTGGAGTGAAAATATGGCTAAGTGTTGGAGTGAGTATTGGGGAATGCTTAGGATAATATGAGGGTGAAACATGACTAAGTATAGGTAAAAACACTTTTGGGTACATTTAGGTACAAGTCTAAAAAAAACAGTCACCAAAAAACACAAGTGCGCGTCGCGGAAGAGACGCGCAAACCTCACTGAAAATTGCACCAGGTAAATTCCATAAATCATTTTGGTGGCTTAAAATCAGGGTTAGCCCACTGAATTTGACCCTCTAAACAAGAATATGAAGTCAGATTTTTGAAATAACAAACGAATTTTTAGATATATGAAAATTATGATTTCGAGCACTTCCGAGGCACATTTTTGGGCACTCTTTTGGGGTCGTTTCACCAACCCAATCATTGATACATCATCGAAATGACATAAAAAAGTACTTGAAAATGTGCTTGAAAGTACCAAAATTGTGATTTCCATATATCTCAAAATCCGTATGTGATATCGAAAATCCGACTTCATATTCTTGATCAAGGGGCAAAACTGAGTACGAAATGAGTCTAACCCCGATTTTAGAGCAAACGAATCGCAATTTCATCTTCCCAAAAGTCGATTCCAGTGAGCTCTCTGCGGCCATTGCACGAGATGTGTATTTTGTGGACTGCTTTATTTGCTCGGTCCAAACCTTTTGAAGTCTTGGACCTAAGTCTTCCCATGCATGAAAATACCTACACTTAGCAATATTTCAATACCATATCATACAAAACATTCCCCAATACTCTCTCAAATACTTAGAGAAATATTTCATCGCAAAACGCAAGTCCCAAAACTCATCCGGATCTTAAGGATTTCACTCAAACCTCAAGTCTCCATTTTCAATCTTCATCAGGAATTCTCCAAAGCTAACGTATGTGGCTTTCAACCATTGGACACCCTCACCCATGGTGCCCAAGTTCCTTTTTACCTAAATTACATGTTTCTAAGTTGATTTTACTTATGGGTCTATTATTATGAATTTGACTATGAACTATGTTGGGGTGTTGTAAAAGTGCGACTGTTTATGCATATTTTGAGCTATAAATCTTAGATCTATCTTGAGATTTGACGAAGGGTTTTGATGTATATTGCATGAGGGTATTACCAAGTCTTGGTGATTGGTTTTATATTGAATTTACTTGCATGATTTCACTCTTGAATTGCATGGTTTTGCACTAGCATTGCACACCTACCAAGTGTTTGATGAAATGTCCGATTAATGTATCTTGAGTTGTTAAAAGCCTAATGCTTGGCTTATGAGTTAAGTGACTTTATGATAATGAAAGGGTGATAGGTATGTGTTGGTTTCAATAGAAGTATCTATTGTGTTATGAGTTGACCATAGCCAATTAAGGGCTAATGCCTCAATCACCTAGATGGGGGTGGTAAGCTATCAACCAATTGAGGGGATGGTATATCAATAATCTCGGATAGGGGTGGTAAGTCATCAACCGATTGAGGGGTTGATACCTCAATCATCTAGGATAGGGGTGGTAAGCCATCAACCAATTGAGGGGTTGGTACCTCAATCACCTTGGATGGGGGTGGTAAGCCATCAACCAATTGAGGGGTTGGTACCTCAATCACCTTGGATGGGGGTGGTAAGCCATCAACCAATTGAGGGGTTGGTACCTCAATCACTTCCAAGGGGTGGTCTAGCTTAGATTCCAAGTACTATTACTTGGTCTATGATGATGGTGGTAAGCCATCAACCAATTAAGGGGTTGGTACCTCAATCACCTTGGATGGGGGTGGTAAGCCATCAAGCAATTGAGGGGTTGGTACCTCAATCACTTCTAAGGGGTAGTCTACCTTAGATTCCAAGTACTTTACTTGGTCTATGATGATGGTCTATTCCTATACTTGTAATATGTTCCATATATAAGCATGTTTACCTCATGTATCGTTCATACATGTCATATTGTTATATGATCATCTATTGCTTAATTATGCATTTTGACTATGTTGCTTATCTATTGTTGCATTGCATCCTACATAGTTAGTACATTCAAACATACTAATCCATAGTCTATGCCTACATGATGTTACCATGTAGGAATCGGAGCCCCACTTGATCATCCTCCTCCTCCACGTGGCTAGTGATATATCACTCAAAGCAAGTTGGTGAGTCCTCAACTTCGAGGACATACTTTTCTTGATTTATGCTATATTTAGACTCTCTTTTCTTTATGGTATGCTTTGACTATGAGGGTGAGCCTGGCTGGTTGTCTTGGCCCTCGCTAAGTTCTATAGTTAGAGGTGTTGTTGGACAAGTTATGTAATAATGTTGTGAGCTTTGACTCTCTTGACTCTTTTTATACTTTATGATGTGAAAGAAATCGCTTAGCCTTGTTTATCCCAATTCACTACCTCTTATTATTATTCTATTATTTTCGCGACCTAGGATGTGTAATGAAATGTTAAGAGGCTTGCTTGGGGTCCCTTCGGGTTCCTCATTGGACCTAGGTTTGGGTCGTGACAAACTTGGTATCAGAGCACTAGGTTGTTAATGGTCCTTGGCATCCAACACACCACGTCAATTAGAGTCTTATTAATGGTTGTGTTGTGCACCACAACTATGAGTAAGACGCTATGAGACGTTTTAAGAAATATTTACCTTCTTCTTACTCTATGTCGTGCTATAGAAGCTAAGGTAAGGTTTTCCCCCTAATGATTGTTCTTCGCTATGCTTGATCATGCCTTATACAAGAGAAAGAAGAGCCCCACACACCCCAGGAACAACCGGCTCATGGTGAGCTTGGGGATGCTCTCACTTTGCTAGCTCAAGCTGTGGCTAATCAAGCCAACAAAGGGGCCCAAGCCCCTCATGCTCCTCCTTCAGCATCCCAGGTGAGAGACTTTAGGAGGATGAACACACTGGAGTTCAATGGGCCTAAGGTGGATGAGGACCCTCAAGAATTTATTGATGAGGTATACAAGGTGTTATCCATTATGGGTATAAGGTCGAAAGAGAAGGAGGAGTTGTCGGCTTACCAACTTATGGGGGTGGTTCAAATATGGTACACTCAATGGAAGGAGGAGAAGGGGAACAACAATGTGATTCTATGGGAGGAGTTTAAGGTGGCCTTCTGCAACTGGTTCTTCCCTCTTGAGCTTGGGGAACCCAAATTGGTGGAGTTCATGAATTTAAAGCAAGGGTCTATGCGTGTGAGGGAGTATGCCTTCAAGTTCAACCAACTCTCAAAATATGCTCCACACTTAGTTGCCGACTCAAGGTCTAGAATGAATAAATTTGTGATGGGTGTATCCGATTTGGTAAGTGAAGAATGTCGTACCGCTATGTTGATTAGGGACATGGATTTGTCTCGTTTGATGACTTATGCTGAACAATTGGAGGGGGAGAAATTAAGGAAGAGAAGGGGTCATGAGGAGAAGAGGGCCCGTTTTGATGGTAAGTTCCAAAATTACAAGAGTGCCAGTTTCACCAAGGCCAAGGTTCTTCTCATGCTCCTAGTGGGGAGATTTACCAATGACTATCTAAGGCCCCAAGAGGGTGATGGTGTGATGCCTAGACTTGTGTGTCCAAAATATGGTAAGGGTCGTGGTGACCCATGCATGAGGGCTACTAATGCTTTCTATAGTTGTGGGGAAGTACACCACAAGATGATTCATTGTCCACGAAATCACAATAAGGGTAAGGATGTTCGTCCTCAAGGCCGGGGTACTAATGTAGTTCCTTTGGGGAGAGGAGACCAACAAGGTGCTGCCCCAAGGCACAATCGATTTTATGCTTTACATGGGAGGCAAGGGGTTGATGAGGTGCCCGATGTCGTCACGGTATTGTTAAAAGTCTTTGATTTTGATGTGTATGCATTGATAGACCCGGATACCACTCTTTCTTTTGTTACTCCTCTTATTGCCAAAAAGTTCCATGTTGAGCCCAAATTGTTGTGTGAGTCTTATGAGGTGTCTACTCCTTTCGGTGCATATATTGTTGCTAGAAAGGTTTATAGAAATTGTCCTATTTGCATCTTGCATAATATATTGCCTTGTGATCTTGTTGAGTTGGATATGGTTGATTTTAATTTCATTCTTGGGATGGATTGGTTGCACACATACTATGCCTCTATTGATTGTAGAACACATAGGGTCAAATTCCAATTTCCAAATAACCCATTCTTGAGTGGGAGAGTCATGATGTGGTGGTCAAGGGTAGGTTCATCTCTTGCATTAAAGTCCAAATGTTGATCTCTAAGAGGTTTCTTTATGATCTTGTGAGGGTTAGGGATGTAGAGTCCAAAGTGCTTCCTATAGAGTCGGTTCTGGTGGTAAATGAGTTCCTTGATGTCTTTCCAAATGACCTTTCAGGTGTCCCTCTCGAAAGGGATATAGACTTTAGTATAGACCTCCTCCCCGATACTCAACCCATTTCTCTTCCCTTTTACCATATGGCCCCGACGGAGTTAAAGGAGTTGAAGTAGAAATGAGGGACTTATTGGAAATGGTTTTATTAGGCCTAGCCAATCACCTTGGGGTGCATCGGTGTTGTTTGTGAAGAAGAAGGATAGGCCTCTTAGAATGTGTATTGACTACTGGCAACTTAATAGGGTTACCATCATGAATAAGTACCATCTCTCAAGGATTGATGATTCGTTTGACCAACTTCAAGGGGCTAGTCACTTCTCTAAGATTGATCTTCGGTCCGGGTATCATCAAGTGAAGATGAGGCAGTGTGACATTCCTAAGACGACCTTCCGGACAAGGTATGGGCATTATGAATTTGTGGTTATATCTTTTGGGTTGACCAATGCACCGACTATCTTTATGGATCATATGAATAGAGTCTTTAAACCCTACCTTGATTTGTTTGTGGTGGTCTTCATTGATGATATTTGATCTATTCTCATAGTGAGGAGTAGCATGTGGCTCATTTGAGGGTAGTGCTACAAAAATTGAGGGAAGAGAAGTTGTATGCTAAATATGAGAAGTGTGAATTTTGGTTGAATAAGGTTTCCTTTCTAGGTCATGTGATGTCGGGGGATGGTATTAAGGTGAATCCTACAAAGATGGATGTGATTAGAAATTGGCCTAGACCATTGACCCCATCGGACATTAGAAGCTTCTTGCCCTTAGTGGGTTACTATCAGAGGTTTGTGAATGGGTTCTCTTCTATTGCCTCTCCCATGACTAAGTTGACTCAAAAGAAGGCTAAGTTTGTTTGGACTAATGAGTGTGAAAGGAGTTTCCAAACCCTGAAGGATAAGCTCGTGTCCGCTCCTATCTTGTATCTACAGGAAGGGTTGGAAGGATTTGTTGTGTATCGTGATGTCTTTCGGATTGGTTTGGGTTGTGTTTTGATGAAAAATGATAAGGTGATAGCCTATGCTTCTAGGCAACTCAAAGTGCATGAAAAGATTATCCTACTCATGATCTTGAATTGGCCATCATGATTCTTGCTTTGAAAATTTGGTGTCATTATTTGTATGGGGTGCACATTGATTTGTTTACTGATTATAAGAGTCTCTAATATGTGTTCAGTCAAAAAGATCTCAACTTGAGACGAAGAAGGTGGTTAGAGCTTCTTAAGGATTATGATATGAGTGTGCATTATCATCCTGGTAACGCTAATACTGTGGCGGATGTTTTGAGTAGGGTGTGTATGGGTAGCCTAGCTCATGTTGATGGTACTGGCAAAGAGGTAGCTAGGGAGGTTCACCGATTGGCTAGATTGGCGGTTAGGTTTGGAAGAGGTTGATAATGGTGGCATTGTGATTGTTGATGGTTCAAAGTCTTCCTTGGTTGATGAGGTAAAAGCAAAGCAAGATCTTGATCCTTCCTTGTTGGAAATTAAATGCCTTGGTGAGAGAGGGCAAGGGGGAGGTTTTCTCCCAAGGGGGAGATGGTGCCCTTACGTACCAAGGTAGGTTGTGTGTGCCTTGTGTTGATGACTTGAGAAAGAAGATTCTTGATGAGGCTCATAATTCCCCCTATTCAATTCACCCGGTTCTACAAAGATGTATGGGATTTGAGGGATGTGTTTTGGTGGGGAGATATGAAGAAAGACATTGCCAAATTTATATCTGGTTGTCATCGTTGCCAACAAGTCAAAGCCGAACATCAAAGGCCAGGTGGCTTAACCCAAGACATAGAGATTCCTACTTGGAAGTGGGAGGAGATTAACATGCATTTGTGGTTGGGTTGCCTAATACTAGAATGGGTTGTGATTCTATTTGGGTTGTGGTTGATATGATGACAAAGTCGGCTCATTTCCTATTGGTTAAGACTACTTATGGGTCTGAAGACCATGCTAAACTGTACATTCATGAGTTGGTGAGATTGCATGGGGTGCCCTTTTCTATCATATCGCATTGTGGTGCTCAATTCACTTCACATTTTTGGAGGTCCTTCTAAAGAGATCTTGGAACCAAGTAAAGCTTAGTACGACCTTCCACCCTCAAATAGATGGCCAAGTCAAAAGAACTATCCCAAACTCTTGAGAATATGCTTAGGGCTTGTATTTTGGAGTTTAAGGGTAGTTGGGATGATCATATTCCATTGATTGAGTTTCCTTATAACAATAGCTATCATTCTAGCATTGGTAGGGCTCCTTTTGAGGCCTTCTTTGGTAGACATTGTAGATCACCAAGTTGGGTGGTTTGAAGTGGAAGAAATGGTTGTTGGGTCCGGATCTGGTTATGGAGGCTATGGAGAAGGTAAGGTTGATTAGAGAAAGGTTGAAAATAGCCTAAAGTCGTCAAAAGTCCTATGCCGATGTGAGGAGAAGGGAGCTTGAACTTAAGGTTGGTGATTGGGTCTATTTGAAGGTGTCACCCATGAAGGGTGTGGTTCGTTTTGGTAAGACGGGTAAACTAAGTCCAAGATTTATGGGTCCTTATAGGGTGATGGATTGGTAAGGTGGCCTACAAGTTGGAGTTGCCAAGTGAAATGGATTTGGTTCATCCAGTCTTCCATGTGTCTATGTTGGGGAAGTGTATGGGTGACCCTAATGCTATTGTACCTCTTGATGTTGTGGGGGTAGCTGAAGACAACTTTACATATGAAGAGGTTCCATTAGAGATCTTGGATAGACAGGTGAAGAGGTTGAGGAACAAGGATATTGCTTCTGTTAAGGTCCTTTGGAGGAATCAACAAGTAGAAAGTGCTACATGGGAGGTCGACGCGGATATGCAAAAACAAATATCCTTATCTCATCCATTCTACTCAAGCCTAAGGTACTTACTCTAAGTCCCCTATGTGATCTCATGTTTCATGTTTCAGCCCCTATGTAATTTGCAGGCATTCATGTTTATATTGACAAAGTTCATGGTGATTTATGTTGAGATTTTTGAAGATGGTGTATAAGTGTATTGATTCATTCTTGTTGGGGCTGATTTCTTAATGATTACTCTTTACATATACATTTCTTTGACATTCGTGGATGCATGTTCCCAAGGTGGAGATATTGAAATGACCCCAAAAAGTACTCGAAAATGTGCCTCGAAAGTGCCCGGAATCATAATTTTCGTATATCTCAAATTCTGTACATGATGTCGAAAATTTTCATATTCTTGATCATGGGACAAAATTGAGTGGGGAGTGAGTCTAACCCTGATTTTGGAGCAAAGAAATGGCAATTTCATTTTCTCAAAATCGGATTCCAGTAAGCTCTGCGTGCCCTTGGCGCGATGTGGCCAAGTCGCGTAGATGTGTATTTTGTAGACTACTTTACATGCTTGGTCCAAGACTTTCGAGTCTTGGGCCTAAGTCTTCCATGCCTGAAAATACCTATACTTAGCCATATTTCAACATCATATCATACAAAACGAACCCCAATACTCTCTCAAACACTTAGAAATATTTCACCCCAAAACTCAAGTCCCAAAATTCATCTGGATCTTACAGATTTCACTAAAGCTTCAAGTCTCTATTTTCAATCTTCATCAAGAATTCTCCAAAAAGCTAAGGTTTGTGGGTTTCAACCATTGGGTCCTTTCACCCATGGTGCCCAAGATTTCTTTTTACCTAAATTATATGTTTCTAAGTTGATTTTACTTATGGGTCTATCATTATGAATTTGACTATGAACTATGTTGGGATTTTGTAAAAGCGTGACTGTTTATACATGTTTCGAGCTATGAATCTTAAATCTATCTTGAGATTTTACGAAGGGTTTTGATGTATATTGCATCAGGGTATTACCAAGTGTTGGTGGGTGGTTTTACATTGAATTTACTTGCATTATTTCACTCTTGAATTGCATGGTTTTACACTAGCATTGCATACACACCAAGTATTTGATGAAATGTCTAGTTAATATATCTTGAGTTGTTGAAGGCCTGATGCTTAGCAAATGAGTTAAGCGACTTTATGATGATGAAAGGATGATAGGTATGTGTTGGTTTCATGAGAAGTATATATTGTGTTATGAGTTGACCATAGCCAATTTAGGGGTAATGCCTCAATCACCTAGATGGGGATCGTAAGCCATCAACTAATTGAGCGGTTGGTACCTCAATCATCTCGGATGGGGGTGGTAAGCCATCAACCAATTGAGGGGTTGGTACCTCAATCACCTAGGATAGGAGTGGTAAGCCATCAACCAATTGAGGGATTGGTACCTCAATCACCTTGGATGGGGGTGGTAAGCCAACCAATTTAGGGGTTGGTACCTCAATCACTTCTAAGGGATGGTCTACCTTAGATTCCAAGTACTAAGTTACTTGGTCTATGATGATGGTCTATTCCTATACTTGTAGTAAGTTACATATTATGGATGTTTACCTCATGTATCATTGATGAATGCCATATTGTTGTATGATCATCTATTGCTTAATTATGCATTTTTACTATGTTGCTTATCTATTGTTGCATTGCATCCTAACATACTGAGTACATTCAAATGTACTAACGTATACTCTACGCCTACATGATGTTACCATGTAGGAACCAGAGCCCCACTTGATCATCCTTCTCCTCCACTTGGCTAGTGTGATTTCTCTCAGAGCAAGTTGGTGAGTCCTCAACTTCGAGGACATACTTCTCTTGATTTATGTATTTATAGACTCTCTTTTCTTTATGGTATGCTTTGACTATGAGGGTTAGCCCGGTTGCTTGTCTTGGCCCCCGCTAAGTTCTATGGTTAGAGGTATTGTTGGAAAAGTTATGTAATAATGCTATGAGTTTTGACTCTCTTGACTCTTTTGATACTTTGTGATATGAAAGATGTCCCATAGCCCCGTTTATCCTGATTTACTACCTCTTATTGTTATTCAATTGTTTCCACGACCAAGGATGTGTAATGATATATTAAGAGGCTTGCTTGGGGTCCCTTCGAGTTCCCCATGCGCCAATTACGTCAAGGCCCTAGGCTTGGGTTTTGATAATCACAATACTCGATGAACCCATCATTCCCTTCTGGCAAAGTCAATGTGGGGGTTGAAGTCAATTGATCCTCTAAAGTTTGGAAAGTCCTCTCACATTCATCTGTCCACACAAACTTAGCTTTTTTCTGAGTTAGCTTGGTAAGTGGAGACGAAATAGTGGATAAGGCTTGCACAAATTTTCTATAGTAACCAACTATACTAAAGAAAATCCTTATGTTAGTAGGAGTCAATGGCCTTGGCTAGTTTCTCACCACTTCAATCTTTTTAGGATCAACTTTGATGCCCTCTCTAGGCATAACATGCTCAAGGAAGGCAACCTCATCTACTCAAAACTCGCATTTATCAAACTTTGTATAAAGTTGTAACGACCCCAAAAAAAAGTGCCCAAAAAATGTGCCTTAGAATGCTCAAAATTTTAAATTTCATATATCTCAAAATCCGTTCGTTATTTCGAAAATCCAACTTCGAATTCTTGTTTAGGGGGTCCAAATTAGGGGGTGAAGGGTCTAACCCCGATTTAAGAGCAAAGATTTAGCAATTATAAAAATTCAAGAACGCAATGTCAAGAATAGTTTCCGCGTCTGGGGCGCGTGCACCCCAGTGTTATTTTTTGCATTTTCTATTTTCGGGTCCAAGGCTTTGGGTCTTGGGCCCAAGGGTTCCCATTCGTGTTTTTACCTATACGTATCCAAATTTCACCATCATATCATCCTAAACATTTCCCAATACTCACTAAAACACTTAGCCATATTTTCACTCCCCAAACTCAAGTCCCAAACCATCATCCCAAGCTAAGGTTATCCTTCAAGGTAATTCTTCAAGCTTCAATTCTCCATCTCCAACCTTCAGCGTGTTCATCTCCAAGTTAAGGTATGTGGGTTTTAGCCATTGGGTTCTACCGCCCATGGTGCTAGGCCTTCTTTTTACTAATATTGCATGATTTAAAGTCAATTGTACATGTGGGTCTTGTATATTAAAAAAATTTATTGCACAGTGATTTGAGTACATGAAATTATGGTTGTTTTAGCATGTTTTGAGCTCTAAATCTTGGATCTAATGTTGGATTTGAGGAGGGATTTTGATGTGAATGTCTTGGGGGTGTTGCAAGGTGTTGATTGATGGTTTTACAATGGATTTTCTTGTATGATTTCATCTCTAAATTGCATGGTGTTTTCACTACCATTTCATACCAAGTGTTTGATAAAATGTCCGAATGTGGTTTCTTGAGTAGTTGAAGGTCCAAAGCATGAGATATGGTATGAATGACTATATGATGATGAAATGAGCTTATGTATATGATATACTCTATATAAAAGTATTGCATTAGATCATACCCAATCCGGGGGGACAAGAGCCTATGTAACCATGTTGGAGGTTTATACTCATCAACCATGCAAGGGGTTTATACTTTGTCACCGTGTTGGTAAGGTGTGATTACCATCAACCATGTGAGGGGTTTATGCCACATAACCACCATGGGGTTTATACCTTGAATAGCTAGTTTGGTCTCTTCTTCACATATGATATCCTGTATGAGCATGTTTTACTTAAGCATTGAACATACATGTCATATTGTTATATTATATCTATTGCTTAATATTATGCATTTTGATTATGATGCCTACTTATTGTTGCATTGCATCCTACATACTTAGTACATTCTAACGTACTAACACATAATCTTGCCTACATGAATCACCATGTATGGATCAAAGCCCAAGGTGATCATCCTTCTCCTCCATGTGGCTAGTTCGATACTACTCAAGCTAGTTGGTGAGTCTTCCACTTCGGGGACCTTAGTATATGTTTTTCTTATTATGTATAAAGCAGTCTTCTTTACTTTCTGTTTAGACTATGAGGGCGAGCCCGGTTGCTTTGTCTTGACCCCCGCTCTTATCTATGTAGTAGAGGTGTTGTTGGACATGCTATGTATTTATGATATGAGCTTTGACTCTTGTCCCTTGATTACGATATTGTGCATGCTTTCCCCATAGTCCTATTGCCCCTATTTCTACTCTTTTATGTCATTTAAATGCTTCTACAACTAATGATGTGTAATGATAAATTAAGAGGCTTGTTTGGGGACCCTTCGGGCTCCCCATTTGATGTGTCACGTCTAGGCCCCATTTTGGGTCGTGACAAACTTAGTATTGGAGCACTAGGTTGATAGATCCTCGGATTCCAACACACTGCATCGATTAGAGTCTTATTCGTGATTGTGTTGTGCACCACAACTATGAGTAGGAGGCTATGAGACGTTTAGGAAATGTTTCACTTCTTCATGATCCATGTCATGTGATTGAGTTAGGTCCCCTAGGGCTTATTGTTACCACCTAACCGTTACATTTCAATATATGTTTCAAGCTATCCAAGACGGTGATATATAAAATATGGAGGTTCAAAATGCTCTATGGTTAATGGCCAAAGTGGTGACAACATTGGCAACTCAACTCAATCATTAAGCGGGTGCTCCCGAGACTTCTAGTGGCGAGAGGAGAGGTAGTGAGGCCAAGAGGGCCCATAATGTGGGTAAGTTTCAAAGTCTCAAATGTAGAGGTGTTGGTGGTACGGCCCCTAATGATGTGTGTTCTAATTGTGGAGGGGATCATAGAGGCTGGTGCTTGAAAGGCACCAATGCTTGTTTCCATTGTGGTGAGGAGGGGCATAAGAAGAAGGATTGTACTTGTAAATGCTACAAGGATAAACGAGGTAATGGTGGGATGATGATCCCAAGTGTCAAAGGTGTGGTAAGAACCACGGTGGTCCCTGTCATAGGAACACTAGTGCTTGCTTTGGATGTGGTAAGGTGGGTCACAAGCTTGTGGATTGTCCATGTATTCCAAGGGGGTGTAAGGGTGGTTGACTTTTGGACCATGGTGTCTACGTTGATCAAGTGCCTCAAGGAGGGGTTGAGGTGCCCGATGCTATTACCGGTAAGTTGAAGTTCCCTTGGCGTTGATGTGCATGCATTGATAGGCCCAGTGTGCCACTATTTCTTCTCTATTCTTCATGGTTGATGCTGGGGCTTCTTGTGTGCCCAAGTTGTTGTGTGGATCTTTGGTGTCTATCCTTTTGTTGGGTATATTGTTGCTAGAAGGTTCATAGGTGATGGTCCGGGTTTGTATTGCATTAGGTATTGCTTTATGGTTTGTTGGAGTTGACATGGGGGAATTTGATGTCACTATAGGAATGGACTGGTTACATGCATGTAGTGTCTTCATGGATGGTAGGACCCGTAGAGTTAGGCCCCGATTCCCTAATGAACTCATCTTTAAGATGAAGGTTGTTAAGTGATAGCATGGAAGGTAGGTTCAATTCATGTCTTAGGGTACAATTGGGTCTCTCAGGGGTTGCATTTGTCATCTTGTCAGATTGGAGGTGTAAAACTTAAGTTGTTTTGTTATTGAGTTGTTGTTGGTGGTAGGTGAGGCCTTGAATGTCCCTTTTCGATATTTCGAAATTGGGGTAGTGTCTTTTGGTTTGACTAGTGCGCCGGTTATGCCAACAAGTCTCATGAAAAGGATCTTTTAGCCCATACTCTAATAGGCTTATGGTGGTTTTGGTGATGATATGATGGTTTGTGTTCCCTAATGGGATAGTGCATGTGAGTCTTTTGAGGGTAGTACAACAAAGTTTAAGGATGAAGGTTGGATGTTAAATAGGAGGAATGGGGATTTTAGTGGTAAGAGGTTGCTTTCCTAGGTCGTGTGATGCAGGATGATGGTGGTAAGGGGAACCTTAGTGAGACGAAGGTGATTAGAGGTTAGCCTAGACCTTGGTTTCCTTGGGTATTAGGAGCCTTTTGGATTTAGTGGGCTATTACTGGAGATTTTGAGTAGGTTCTCTTCTACTATTACTCTTATGACTTAGTTGACCCTAAGTAAGGCCATGTTGTGATCGACATTTTGAGTAGGGTGATTTGATAGCTCGGGGAGTTGCTATTTCTTGTGTTATTCCTTGGTGCTAGTAGGATTCATGTGTATGTGGGATGATCCTTGATCCCTTTCAATCAAGGAGACCCAAAATTATTTTCAAGAAAACCTACATATATTTTACTTATTTTAATTTGGGATTTGAATATTATGATTCTTAAAATTCTATTGATGTATGGGTAGTGTTTATTTGATGATTTATGTGTGTTTTAAACAGTTATATGAGGATTTACTTTGGGTTTATGAAGTTATAAGTATGCATGTTCCCTTTTTGATTATTTATGCATGAGAGGTTACAATATGGATTTAAATGTGGAATTAATTATGTTTTCACTTCAACTTCTTACTATTAATGTTGATTTAAAATGGAGTCTTAATTGCCCATATCATTTCCTCATTGTTCATAGCATACACCTTCATGTACATGGATTATTTTGAAATATTATGTTATGAGTAAGCCCAATTTCATTTTATGGTATGATTTTGACAAAAGGTTAGTTATGGCAAGATTGTGATCACATATATGTCTTGGATTTTGGCTCTCTAAGCATTTTGGGATCTTGCACCATTTTATATATGAATGGGCTATTCCTATGCATGAGTATTACGACTATGAGATTATGATTTTGGCATTTGAGCCTAAGTATGAATTATTATGAATGATGTTTGGCTTTTAAGCCCAATTGTGCATTAAAATGATTCAGAAAGAAAAATGACTATTGCCTCTTTAAAAGTATGTATTTGTATGTTATAAGTATTCTTGTGGGATGGCGACTTAGCACCGATGGATTGAGAGGGGGGGATTATAAGGGTTGCCCCATATTCTTGTTTCATAGAGACTTGTGATCTTGGTTGAACTTAGCTTGATGGGTTGGAGGTCTTGTGGTAGTTCGAGCTACTTGCACAGCATGCTTCCACTGAGTTTAAAACCCGTAAGGTTGTAATATGATGGTTAAGGATGGTCGATCTATTTGGTCAACTTCAATGAGGTAGTCACTTCCCTAAGGTTGATTTGAGGTTCGGGTTTTGTTCTCAAGTGTGGAGGAGGGTAGGTGATATCCCTAAGTGCCCTTTTGAACTAGAAATGAGCATTTTGATTATTGGTGGAGTTGTTAGGTGGGCTTGTGCACTGGTTGTGTCTATTGGGTTTCATGAATATGGTCTTAAAACCCTACCTTGGTATGTTTGTGGTGGTCTCTAGTGATGAGGTATTGATTTGTTTAGAGCTTGTGAATCATTAGGGGGGTAGTGTTGCAAGTCTTGGAGGATGAGAGATTGTTTGCTAAATATGATTGGTGTGCATTGTTGATAGAAAGAAAGTGGTTAGAATTCTTTATTGATTATGAGGTGAGTGTGCATTATTTTTCCTGATAAGGTTAGTGTGTAGTTGGTGCTCTAAGTAGGGAGCCTATGAGTAGCTTAGCACATGTGGTTAATGGTGGCAAGGAGGTGACTAGTGGAGTCCATCGGTTGGTTAGATTGGAAGTTAAGGTTGAGGGAAGTTGAGCATGGTAGTACAGCATCCTTGATGGTCCCAAATCTTCCTTGGTTAAGAGGTATAGACTAAGCAAGGCCTTGATTTCGCCTTATTAGAGTTGGAAGTTTTGGGTGGAAATATGGTAGAGTGGAGGTTGTCTCCCAAGGGGGAGATGGTAGTTCGTGGCGACGAGTGGAATAGGTGTGGTTAAGGTTGACAAATGAGTCTATGGTTGTGAGACCTTTTAGAGTGTAGAGAAAGTTGGTAAGGTTGCATGTGGATGGGATTTGCCTAGGGATATGATTATGGTTTGTTTGGTTCTTCATGTTTCTAGGTTGAGGAGATGTGTTGGTGGCTCTAGTGCTATGGAACTCTTTGAGATGGTGGGCCATATGGAGGATAAGTTGACTTGGAAGAAGGTCCCAGTGGAGGTGTTGGATGGATGAATGGAGAAGTTGATTAATGAGGATGTAGTGTTCATTAATGCCCTCTTGAAAGGATCATCAAGTCAAAGGTGTGTCCAATGAAGCCAATGCGGTCTTATGGGAGTGATATTTGTACCCACTCACTCTAATCAAGCCTAAGATAAGTACTAAGTTCTTCATGTAGTTCCAAGTCTTATGTTTCAGCCCCTACGTCATTCATATGCATTCATGTTTAAATTGGCAACTTCATGATGATTTTACACTTATGAGGAGGTTTTGAAAAAGGTGTTTTAAGTGTAATGTTGCATTCTTTTTGGGGGCTGATTTTTTATGATCCCTCTTGTCTTGTACGTCTCGTTTACATTCGGGGACGAATGTTCCCAAGGGGGAGATATAGTGCCCAAAAAACGTGCGTCAGAATGCCCAAAATTTTAAATTTCATATATCTCAAAATCTATTCGTTATTTCAAAAGTTCGACTTCGAATTCTTATTAAGGGGGTCCAAATTAGGGAGAAAAGGGTCTAACCCCAATTTAAGAGCAAAGATTTAGCAATTACGAAAATTCAAGAATGCAACTTCCAGAATAGTTTCCGCGTCGCGCCCCAGTATTATTTTGTGCATTTTCTTTTTTCGAGTCCAACGTGTTTTTACCTATACTTTGCCAAATTTCACCCTCATATCATCCTTAACATTCCCCAATACTCACTAAAACACTTGGCCATATTTTCACTCCCCAAATTCAAGTCCTAAACTCTCATCCCAACCTAAGGTTCTCCTTCAAGGTTCTTCTTCAAGCTTCAAGTCTCCATCTCCAACCTTCACGGAGATCATCTCCGCCCATGGTGCCCTATCCTCCTTTTTACTAATATTGCATGATTTAAAGTCGATTTTACATGTGGGTCTTGTATATTAAGAAATTTATGCACAGTGATTTGAGTACATGAAAGTATGGTTGTTTTAGCATGATTTGAGCTCTAAATCTTGGATCTAATGTTGAATTTGAGGAGGAATTTTGATGTGAATGTCTTGAGGATGTTGCAAGGTGTTGATTGATGGTTTTATAATGGATTTTCTTGCATGATTTCATCTCTAAATTGCATGGTTTCACACTACCATTTCACACCCTCCAAGTGTTTGATAAAATGTCTGGATGTGGTTTCTTGAGTAGTTGAAGGTCCAAAGCATGAAATATGATATGAATGACTATATGATTCTAAAATGAGCTTATTTATATGATATACTCTATATAATATGTTGTATTAGACCATACCCAATCCGGGGGAGGGGGTGGCAAGGGCCCGGGTAACCATGTTGGGGGTTTATACTCATCATGCAAGGGGTTTATACTTCGTCAGGGTGTTAGTAAGGTGTGATTACCATCAACAACGTGAGGGGTTTATACCACACAACCACAAGGGGTTTATACCTTGAACAACTAGCTTGGTCTCTTCTTCACATATGATATCCTATATGAGCATGATTTACTTAAGCATGTTTTACTTAAGCATTGAACATACATGTCATATTGTTATATTATGTCTATTGCTTAATATTATGCATTTTGATTATGATGCCTGCTTATTGTTGCATTTCATCCTACATATTTAGTACATTCAAACATACTAACACATACCCTTGCCTACATGATATCACCATGTAGGGATCGAAGCCCAAGTTGATCATCCTTTTCCTCCACGTGACTAGTTTTGTACTGCTCAAGCTAGTTGGTGAGCCCTCCACTTCGTGGACCTTAGTATATGTTTCTCTTATTATGTATTGAACACTCTTCTTTACTTTCTATTTAGACTATGAGGGTGAGCCCAGTTGCTTTTTCTTGGCCCCCGCTCTTATCTATGCAGTAGAGGTGTTGTTGGACGTGCTATGTATCTATGATATGAGCTTTGACTCTTGTCCCTTGATTACAATATTATGCAAGCTTTCCCCTTAGTCCCATTGCCCCTATTGCTACTCTTTTATGTCATTTAAATGCTTCTGCAACTAATTATCTGTAATGAAAAGTAAAGAGGCTTGTTTGAGGACCCTTCGAACTCCCCATTTGCCGTGTCACGTCCAGCCCCCATTTTGGGTCGTGAAAAAAGGTTCTGTTCCCTTAGGATTAGCAATACTACTCTCAAGTCTTCCATATTATCTTGCTCACCTCGGGTGTAGATAAGGATGCCATCAATAAACACCACAACGAACATGTCGAGGTAGGGCGTGAATACCCTATTCAGTAGGTCTATAAATATCGCTGGTGCATTAGTAAGGCCAAAAAATCACCATGAATTCGAAGTGACCACCGGTATGCCATCTTAGGGATGTCACTTTCTGTCAACCTCAATTGGTCATAATCAGATCCCAAATCTATTTTAGAGAAATGAGTGGCTCCTTGAAATTGATCGAACAAATCATCTATTCTAGGACGAGGATACTTATTCTTCATGGTAACCTTTATTGAGTTGCCAATAGTCAATGGACATGCGGAGCGACCCACCCTTCTTCCTTACAAATAAAATGGATCACCCTATGAGACCTACTAGGTCTAATGAAACCCTTCTCCAACAAAATACCTCAGTTGCTCGTTTAACTTCTTCAACTCTATGGGAGCCATTCTATAAGAGGTGATTGAGATATGTTGAGTATTGGGTAAGAGGTCTATACCAAAGTTTATCTCCGTTTTGAGAGGAACACCCGTTGTCTCATTTGGAAAGATATTAGGGAACTCATTTACAATAGGGATCAACTCAAGAGAAGAAACATTGGAAGAGACATCTTTGACCCTTACTAGATGGTAGATGCACCTTTGTAAATCATTTTTCGGGCCTTGATAAAAATGAATCGAGCCCTATATTAAGAGTTACTACCCTCTCATTCAAGAATTGGCTCATCGGAAAATTAGAATTTGACCCTACGGGTTTTACAATCAATGGAAGCATAAGAAGCATGCAACCAATCCATCCTAAGAATCACATCGAAATCTACCATGGAAAGCTCAAGTAAGTCACATGGAATAACTTTATGCAAGCTAGAAATGGGACAACATCTAAAACTCATGCTCTAATACCAAGTTTGTAACGACCCGACCAAGGGGACTAGTCATCACATGATGAATGAGATATCCGAAGGAACCTCAAGCAAGCCATCACAAACATCTTAAGCATTTGCGGGTATTTAAGACAAACAATTTGCAAAAAACTAAAGGAAAGGGGCTATGGGCCATATTAAGAATAAAACAACATTAAAAAGAAGTGGAAATAACTAGAATCATTTTGTCCATAAGTATACTAACTACATCATCGATAGATGGGATTGGTAATTGTCAATATCTATCAAATTAATAGAAATTCAATACAGTGCAATATAGAAAGTAAATGCCTCAAAAGGCTACAAGTACATCATCTCAAAAATAAAACCAAGATACATGATGGAATCAAAAGTGGAGGAGTCCTAAACTAAGGGCTCATCATGAATAATAAAGCTAGTCTTGGGCGCTGAGTACTATCCAGTAGCCGGTAGAGGAGATATTGTTCCTACATGGTTAAGTTATGCAAGTAAAATTTGCATTAGTACGTGTGAATGTACTAAGTATGTGAGATGCAATGCATGTATGAACTTGTAATGCCATCATTCTTAAATATAACATATGAGTTTACATACGATAAAAGATACGTGTAGTGAGCTTAAGCATGTATAAGTAATATGGCTCAAGATGAAAATGAGTCAATGCATAAGAAAGCACATGTAATGAAAACATAACATAAGATCATAAACTTGAGAAAATAGACCATAACCGATAATATGACCATGCGAGATGCTACATGAAATCCAGTGAACTCCTTCCATTGGGAAAAGGGGAGTATACTTGTCAAGGTAGATATCCAAAACTTAGTAACTTTGTAAGTGCATCTTTTATAATGTTTGGGCCTAGATGTATCCACTAGCCCAAAATACAAGGGCTCCTATGGTACATAGTTAGGGACATTAAGATTCAGCGTTAAGGGGTCATGCTTCAACTAATGGAATAAATCTCAATCTCAATTCCTTTTGGTACTATGAGATCCCGTAGAATCTTTAAAACATACCTTAGAATCGTAAGTAGTAATCAATAAGAGTAGCTCAAAACTTAGGAACCACCAAGTGAGGATTATCCATTCATCTTGGGGACTTAACATATTTAGGGTAATTGTCATCATGCTTATGTATTTGACAAACTTAACATTAAAGATCTTCCTTAGTGCCCTAATCATAATCATAAATCATATAAAACTTTACTTAAAAACTAGGTGGGCTAGACTTTTGAATGGAACAATCATAAATCTTATAACTCATAAAGAAGTTTCTCTTTTTAAGGAATATCGAAAATGCCCAACCTTTATTGACATGGAAACTCATCATGGAGTCATCACCAATAGTTCAAACATGCATATATACCTAATAAAATAGTTGTAGGATATTACGAGTAGCATTTAATAACATAAATATTACGAAATTATCATCAACATGCACATTGACTTAAGGAACTTAAAGAAAGGTAAAATACTTGATAAAAAACTTTATGGATGTAAGGATAACTATAAACCAACTCACATACCTTGGGGAAATGAGAGAGAAACAAACTTGAAGCCTCTGGGAAAGAATTTGAAAATCCTGATTCTTTCCTTCTCTTGTTCTCGGGAGCCTTTCTTGCCTTAGAAATTTAGATAGTGAAGAATGAGAGATTGAATAAGGGAATTAAGGCTTAAAGGCTGATATTAGGTCCCTTTCCCATCACTAAAATGACATAATTTAGGAATAGAAGGGATAGAAATGACAAAACTACCCTCGTTAAAACTGCCAAATTTGAATCTACGAAACCCCGATCACTCATCTGAAATTCTTGAAAGCTGACTTTGCTGGACCTAAAGCTACAAAGCCTTGTTATAGACTGTATAAACTCTTACGGGTAGTGGTTAGACTCGTAGAGTCCTTTCACACTTAGCCATTTTCACCTTTTTCTTGGCCTTATTCAATGAAGCACCCTATAGATCTTATCCTGTTTGTCATGTCTGATAGTCTAATTCATGAACTTATCTACAGACAGTGGTCCATCTTATAGGCCATCACTTGGTCTGTGAGTTATCCCATACTTGGAAACTTTTTCTCTTCCCGACGTTCTATGTTTAAGAATGAAACCTATACGGGACATATGTCCACTTAGGGGCCGTAAGTTACTCCGTGAAACCAGAGGGTCATTCCAACTTTAATATTCCTAGAACCGGAGTTACAAAATACATGTGCATAGTGGATATACATAAATGATATAGACAAGAATATACTTCATAATACACTCGACAAGTTCACACAAATGCTCAAAAGGATCAATATATGTCTCAATTCAATCCACACTCAAAATCTGTCATAAACGGCAATGAAAGAGATCAATCCATCACCCGACAAGTCCATGGAAGCATGTATAATGCTCTAAAAATATACTAGGGCAGCGTAGATATGCCCCTAACATATTACGATAACTATGCATTCCCCTAGTTACCATATCACTATAATAAAGAAAGATATCCAACATCAGACCACATATAGCTGATAAAAATATTTGGTATTCTTCACAAAATAGCATGTGTAGGGATATTAAAAGGACACTAGTTCTTCTGAGCCCATGCTTGTCCCAATACATGAACCAGGCAAAGAAAATATATTTTTCAAAGAATGTTTGAAAAGCAAGCACTAAAGCTTAAAGTCTTACATACCATATTAAGGACAAGTGCTCCAACCTTGCAAGGCATAGAACAGAAACCAAACAGCCTTAGATTTCTTCAATCTATACAAAATAGTGGTTATCAGTATCAATTATACTAGTCAAACTCAAGTCCCCATATCCTTAACCTTCAAGTTTAGAGTTAACCTTAATGGCTAATACCTTAGACTATAAATTAAAAGTAAATGTATTTTTATTCTCATTGTTAACATTTAATTAGTGAAAATTCTGGCAAATATATTTTCAACTAATAAGAGCATACAACAATAGGAAAATACCTACACTTTATCACCCAATATAGTGGTACAAAGATCAAGTTGATTCTATGTATGAATTTTCCCAAATCACCTTGATGTTGCGTGTTTTCTTCCAAAGAAAGAAATGAAAAAAAGAGACTGCCCTAAGCGACAGACTGGAAAAACCAAAGGGCTGACTGCTTGTTTTTGTCTGTTGCATGTGATAGATTAAAATAAAAAGGTTAAGTCTTTTTTACTTTTAATAAAAATTATAAGTTGTTAGAATTATCAACCAACCCTTCATTAAAAATAAGGGTTATTACTTTCCACCCCACTTAAAAATAATGTTCGTCCTCGAACGAGTCTAGACTCACACCTGAAGTGTTAAATAGGTAAGGATATCTCTCTCGCATGTCTGCCTCGGACTCCCAAGTAGCCTCTTTGGTTGGATGATTGCACCATAACACTTTCACTGAAGCTACCTTCTTCGACCTCAATTGTCTCACTTGCTATCCATGATAGAATCGAACCTTTCTTATACGGTAAATTCTCATCAAGCTCCACATCTTCTAGATTAATCTTATGGATATCATCACTAACATATCGTTGAAGCATAGACACATGAAATACCAGATGTACAGAGGACAATCTTGGAGGTACAGCAAGTTGGTATGCCACCAATCTAATCCGATCTAAAATCTCATAAGGACCAATATATCTAGGACTTAACTTACCTTTTTGACCAAATCTCATAACTCTCTCCGTAGGAGAAACTTTCAAAAAGACCTTTTCGCCATTCATGAACTCTATATGATGGATTTTCTTAATTATATAAGATTGCTATCTACTTTGTGTTGTTAGAAGCCATTCTCGTGTCGCTGCAACTTTCTCAAAGGGATATTGAACCAAATCTGGACCTAGTAATTGTGCTTTGCCAAGTTCAAACCATCCAATTTGTGATCAACGCTTACAACCATATAGAGCCTCATAAAGTTCCATCTGTATACTCGATTGATAGGTATTATTATAAGAAAACTCTACCAAGGCAACTGATCATCCCAATGTCCGCCAAAATCAATCGCACAAGCTCTAAGAATGTCCTCCAAGTTTGAATAACTCGCTTAGATTGTCCATCAGTTTGGGGATGAAAAGTTGTACTTAACTCAACTTGTGATCCCAACGACCTCTGAAAAGACTTCCAAAACTCAGCAGTGAACTATGAACCTCAATTGGATGTTATTGAAATAGGCACTCTATAAAGCTGAACTATCACTTGAAGGTAAATATCTACTAACTGCTTTGTAGTATAAGTAACATGAACTGGTATAAATGGGAAAATTTTGTGAGTCTATCCATAATCACCCATGCTAAGTCATCTTGAAAGTACCTAATGACAAAGTCCATAGTAATCCTTTCTTATTCCACTCTGGGATAATCAAGTTTGGCATTACTCCACCAAGTTTCTAATGTTCAGATTTGATCTGTTGGTAATTCAAGAAACTAGTCACATGCTTCAAATTATCCTTCTTCATACCTTTCCACCAGTAAATCATGCAGGTCTTGATACATCTTCGAAGCACCTGGATGGGTGGAGTATCGCGAGCTATGAGCCTCTTCAAGTATTAGACGCTTTACCACACCCACCATGGGTATACACAATCTTCCATGTCGAGGCAAAATGCCCTCGCCATTAGTTGAGAATGACTTCATGCCTTCATTCTACACTTGATCTCGTAAGCTAGCAAGTTGGGAATCGTTATATTGGCAAGCCTTAGCTTCTCCAACTAAGGATGATTGCACTACTATACCTCCAAGAAACCTGCCAGTAATGTATAATCAATTCAAACTCCCTGATTGGATAAAGAATGCATATCCTTAACCATAAGTCACTTTTCAATAGCAATCCAGGCCAAGTTGCCCATAGACTTTCTACTCAAGGTAGCTGCCACCACATTCACCTTTCCAGGATGATACAAGATAGTATGATCATAATCTTTAAGTAGCTCCAACCATCATTGTTGCCTCAAATTCAGATCTCTTTTCTTGAAGATGTATTGCAAACTCTTGTGATTTGTATAGACTTCACACAACTCAGCATAAAGGTAGTGACACCAAATCTTGATTGCAAATATAATTGCTTCCAATTCTTAATCATGCATTGGATAATTCTTCTCATGAATCTTTAGCTGTTGAGAAGCATAAGCCACTACTTTACCATTCTGCATTAAGACACATCCCAATTCGACTTTAGATGCATCACAATAAATTGTGAAAACACCCTCTATCATGGGTAAGGTCAAAATAGGAGTTGTAGTCAATGTAGTCTTTAGCTTATGAAAACTCTCTTCACATCCATCTGACCAATGAAATTTCTGAGTTAAACGTGTTAGAGGATTGGCTATCTTTGAGAAACCCTCCACAAACCATCTGTAGTATCCAACTAGCCCCAAGAAACTGCATATCTCTATAGGAGTATTAGGTCGAGGCCAATATTGAACAACTTTTACCTTTCTTGGATCGACTTGAATCCCATCTTGTGACACCACGTGTCCTAAAAAGGAATTGTTTCCAACCAAAACTCACATTTTAAGAACTTAGAATAAAGCTTTCATTTCCTAAGTGTCTGCAATATAACTCTCAAATGATATTCATGCTCAGTCTCATCTTAAGAGTAGACCAAAATATCATCAATAAATACAATCACAAACTAGTCTGTGTATGGTTTGAATACCCTATCATGAGGTTCATAAATGTTGCAGGTGCATTAGTCATTTTGAAAGACATCACCAAAAATTTAAAGTGTCTATACCTAGTTTGAAAGGTTAGCTTTGAGATATCTCTGGTCTGTATTCTCAACCGATGATAACCTAATCTCAAATCAATTTTGGAAATGTGAGTAGCACCTAGCAGCTGATTAAATAGATCATCAATACAAGGCAATAGGTACTTATTCTTTATTGTTGCCTTATTTAGCTGCCTGTAGTCGATGCACATTCTCATCATGCCATTTTTCTTTTTCACAAATAACATTGGAGTACCCCAAGGCGATACTCTAGGCCTGATGAACCCCTTATCAATTTTTTCTTGGAGTTGGACCTTTAATTCTCTCAACTCAACTGGGGCCATACAATACAGAGGAATAGAGATAGGTTGAATGCCTAGCACTAAATCAATTGTAAACTCAAATTTCTCTCATCGGAGGTAGACCAGGTAAGTCTTCTATAAACACATTAACAAAATTCTTGCACAACTGGAACGTTATCAATAGTAACATCATCCCCTTTAGTATCATGGACAGTAGCAATAGAACCGAAGCACCCATGATAAATCATTCGGTGTGCATTTACATAAAATATTATCTCTTCCCATGTAAGAGGAGTCATGCCTTTCCATACTAAAGATGGTTCTCTAGGTAAATTAGAATGTACCAGCTTAGCATAACAATCAACCAAAGCATAACTTGATTCTAACCAATCCATGCCCATAATTACATGAAAGTCAGATAGCAACATTTCTAATGGAGCAACTATTGTGTCATTGGCCTGCATAGATATAACATAATCTCTATCCACTGATAAAGTCTCTTCCTACTAGAGTTATAACCATATATGGTACATTAAGAGTCTCAATTTGTCATCCTAAAGATATAGCAAAAGATAGGGATACATATGAATACGTAGAACCAGGATCAATAAGAGCATATGCCTCATAAGAATTGATAGTAATAATACTTGTGACTATAACATTAGATCCCTCGATATCCTATTTGGCCATAACAAATAATCTCGGTGGTTCACCTACTCCCTGAACAATCTTTGCACCCTGTCGACCCTGTCCACGAGCACCTTGTTAAGCGACCCTAGCTGGCTGAATCTGAGCTTGAGTAGATATATTTCTCTACACCTATGTAGTAGCTTGACTAATACCAAAATCTCCTTTACGATAAAATTTAGCAATATGACCTCTTTCACCACATGCAAATCAAGAACCACCAATACAAAAGTAGCAACCATTGTGATTCCTACCATAATTAGAACACCTTGGATGTTATTCGTACTGGATGGAATTATCACCCTTTTTTACTATCTGTTGTTAGCCCTGTCTAGCTGGATAACCACTCTTAGAAGATGACACCACTGATTCTGACCAAGTAGGCCTAGATTGCCCATGATGAAATCCACTCTTTCCTCTAGATGGAGCACCATTAAATCTGCTGGTATTGTATGCCTTTTTTCTTTCTCGCTTGATTTTCTCTATCTCCTAATAGGACTCACAACGAAGAGTAGTATCAACTATATCTAAATATGTACCATTTTGCACATCTTACATCACTGGACCATGATAATAGTGCTCTAGTCCATCCACAAATCTTCTCACTTCTCCCTAGGATCTACAATAAAAAATGGGACATATCTTGGCCTCATAATCTGTAACTGTCATATTGCCCTGACACAAATCATGGAACTAACATATGATGTGCAACACAAATACAACACTTTTGATGCTTAAAACTTGGACTTTTGTTTGTTCCCAATGAGATGTTAGTATGTTTGATGTGTTTTTATGTTTGTTTTGCAGAATTTCACGATTGACACTATTTTTGGGCAAATTGAACAGAAGTTGATGAAAGTAAAGTTCCATGAGACCCTTTACGGGCCATAGAGTATCCTACAAGTCATAAAGAGGGTTTTTGTACTATTCCAGTGAAGGGTGAATTTCTGATGTTGAGTCTACGAACACGCAGATATGCCGTAGAAGACTATGAGCCTTAGACTTGGTATCTTGCCCTAAGGATCATAAGATGGGGGCTTGGTAAAATTCAATTAGACAAAACCCCCTACTAGCCATAGAGGGGTGTTGTAAAAGACAGTTACAAAATTTAAGCAACAGTTCATGAAAGCCTGATCACAAGCCGTAAACTGTTACACGGCCTGTAGAGTACCTCATAGAGCTTTCCGACCTTGTTATCCTATTTTGTTTTGGTTTTTTATATTAAACACTATAAATAGGGTTTTTAGGTTATATTTCATAGAGAACGAAAAGGAGAACAAGAGAGATATAGTAGAGGAACGTGATAGAGCTTGAGAACCATTTGTAAAGGTTTATTTCATCTTTCGATTCTAATCTTCTGATTCTCATTGAGAGTTTGGATTTCTTGTGCTTAGTTCTCTTGTGTAATTGCTTAACTATGTTATTTGAATTCATAATTCTTGCACTTACACTGATCATGAGTAGCTAAATCCACAACTAGGGTTGTGGGAACCAAGAAGAAGTAACAAAGTAAAACCAGATAATTCATAATTCTTGAAAAGTATACATGCATGTAATAATTATTTCTCTTCGTACTGAATGCTTTATAATGGTGGACAACATTTGAACTGGCCCTATGTTACTGACTGGACCAAGGTAGTAATGAATAGAAAAATTAGCAGGATTCGATTGATGTTTCTCGTCTAATCAACCGAACAGGGCCAAGGGGAGGTTATACTAGGACAATAGGTAACTTCAGGGATGGACCAAATCACGTAGTGAAATTCACCTCTCGCCTGGGCCAAAGGGTTAGGTGAACTTATCTCACCATTCTGCATGCTACACACCGAAAACGAATTTGATTATCTGGTAATCCTAAGTTAGGGAATCATTGGGAACACAATACCCTAATTAATCTTCATATTGGTTTAACATTTGTCTTAGCTTAGAATTACTTTTAATAGTTATTATAAAATCCCTCTTCAGGGAGATAAGTTGGTTAATCAACTCGAATTGCAATTGAATTCTTCTAACTCTATCATATTCCATGTGGGTTCGACCTTAACCTTGGTTAGGTTATATATCTTGGCAATGACCGCTTCAGCCTAAAAAAAAGGAGGTGTAGCTTGGGCGACATCAAGATTTTGGCACCATTGCAGGGCAATACAACTAGACTTGTCTAATTCAATTAATTTGGGAATTAATCCTTATTTCCCTCATTTTATATTTTTTGTTGTTTTTGTTTTCTTACAGGGTACAAGTGTAGTGTATGCCCAATACGCGAAGTTGAGTTATACCCTTGACTCTGTTTGACCCAGAGATCCATAGAAGACTTAGAAGGATGGCCCTTGATAATGCAAACAATGTATCAAATACAACTTTGAATCGGAATGACAATGAGAATGCAAATAATGACAACCCAGCTACCCTTGAGGACATTGCTCTACAACGATGTGACTTCAATGCCAAAGCTTATCTGTGGAATCAATATCGGCAGAACCCTATGGCTATGGTGGTTACTGAGCTATTATGTTACCACCACTACTAGCTAACACAAAGTTCGTGGTTTCGAGTGGGTTGCTTCAGATACTGCAAAATTGTGGGTTGTTCATGGGCCTTCCATCAGAGATCCGTATAGTTATCTACACAATGTTGCATTTATCTACAAGAGTGTAGTAGGACCATAGAATCTATCTATGGATGCTGTGGGACTTCGTGTTTTTCCATTTTCTTTGATAGGCAATGCAGCACTATGGCTATCTAAGCTCCCGCAAAGTTTGATCACCAATTAGGCTAAGTTGCATAAGGCTTTTTAGGAGAGGTACTTCCCGAGATTAAAGAAGCTCATGTTGAAAGATCAAATCAACAACTTTGAGCAACTTTCCGGTGACTTGATCAGTAATATGTGGGAGCAATTCACAAAATGCTTAAGGAGTGTCCTTGAACACAAAATTGCTGATGATGCCTGGGTAGAGATCTTCTACCATTCCCTGGATGCAATTTGCCAGGCATATGCCGATACCATGATGGAGAGCATGTTCTTAGAGCAACCATTCAGAGAGATCACTGAGCAGCTAGATATGGCTGCCGAGCTAAATCATATATGGGGCCTAAAAATAGGCCTTCTACCAAACACTCGGGTGTTGTCAACATAAATTTGGAGCAAGCAAGGAGAGATAAGGAAATCATACAACCGTTGTTCAGAATGGTACCACCATAAAGGTGTTAATAAAGTAGATGTAGGAACTAGTTAGTTGTAGAAGCAACCATGGAGGCTACCATGAGAGGCAAAGGGGAGGGGAAAGATTTACAGATTGGAACTACAAAGATGGCTATAGTGTTGCCACCATGCAGTCGCAACACTAGTGCCAATAATCCCAGGGTTGAGGAGATGCTTTACCGACTACTAAGGAAGGTTGACACACAGGATGAGACCTTGCGAGGAATTATGTCTGACATCTCTAACATAAAATTAGAAGATCTAATCTTATTGTGTTGCGATCAGACGACTGGAACAACGGTTTGGTCAAGTATTAACTCAGCTTGGTCAATGTTCGAAAGGCACATCACCCAGCAATATGGTACAGAATGTTAAGAATATCAAGTAGTGTAAGATGGATATTACTGTAGTGATGAGAGTGCCACCAACTCTTCCATGCCAGTTAATGAGGAAATATAGACATTTGGTGAAGTTTGAGTACCCAAGTTGTCTATGCCATGCCGCGACAATAAATTAGGTGCTGCTTGGGAGGCAACCCAAGGTAGACACTTGCGCTTAGGCGCCCAGGTATGTCTTTGTTACCCCAATACTTTATTTTGCTTTTTTTTTTTGTGTACATTAAGGATAATGCACCTCTTTTTCAATTGGGTGTGGGTAGTTATAGGCCTTACTGAAGTCTAAGTAGCCTTGGCCTGCAACTATCTTAAATTTTGACTCCTACGGGTTTTGTAGCCTATGTTTTTTTCCCATGGATATTTAATTTCTGTTTGAATCGGCATATTTAGGATGTGCAGGTAGTATTGGTAGCATATTATACTGACATCTATGGCACATATGTGTTTTTGTGTTTTATTGTGAAAAATGATACCCACCAAAATTTTTTATTAGTTGGTCTAGATAGCAGCCATGCATGTTTAATTGTGTAGACAGTGCTTGTTCTGATGATAAGTGAGGATAAAATTGAGATAAAATGCATGATCTGAGAGTTTGTGTTGATTGTGTAATTAGTACCATGTGAGTGTGAGCTTATTTTGCTAAATTCATATATTGTGTTCCGTTCAGATCTTACCTGTTACTCTGATTTAGACTGTAGGCTGGTTGGTTACAAAGGGATCTTAGATCGTTGTTCATAATAGTCCAATTAGACTAAATAACCAACCAAATGTGTGAAAAATCCCTTGATGCTAATGTTTAAGCCTTACGTGTACCCTTTTCTTTGTAAAAACCTAGTAACCTAGCCTTATTAGATGTAAAATCCTGAAACTGGCCCTGGTCCTTGAACATTGTGCACTTTGACTAAGGCAAAAAGCCAAAGTTGAGGGAGGCTACCAAAAATGGCCCTAGTTCCTAGGTTGGATATTGTGCTCCTCGACTCAGGCCAAATGCCTAAGGTGAGGGTGGTTGGTGTAATGGTGAAGACAAAATGAGGGGGGGGGGCAGGAGAAAAATTAGTGACACTTTAAAAAGGGGGAAAATGTGTACTAGGTGCAAGAAAAATAAGTGATGCCTCAACAATGAATTAAAAATAAAAATGAAGTGCAAATACAAGGCAAAAAGTTGAAAAATGAAACTAAAGCACCCAGAATAGCTTGAAATTGGAGAAAGGGAGAATGAGATGAAAACTAACAGTTTTGGTAGGGCAAAAGTGTAGAAAAAGTAGTGAAAAGGAGGGCCTTTAGTAACTATGTTCCCAAAATATCATACCAAAGCCCCTTGAGCCTACGTTACAAGTCAATAAAGTCCTAAAATGATCTTAGTCCAAGTAGTCAAAGGTCATAGTCGTTAGTATAGGGGAAAGCATATGGTATTGAGCATGATATTTGAATGTCTTTTGTGAGAATGAGTAATTTTGCATAGTCCCAAGGTTATATCTGAAAATATCATTATGAGTAAGATATGGGACTTCTTTTCTGTGAGGGAACTTGCATTGCATTGTTAACATGAGACTAATTCAGTGATTGTTGCTTGTTGATAAGTACCTTCCTTGGCATAGTTGCATTGTCACATGCTTTGATCTGTGTTGGTTTGCTTTACTAGCTATCTGATGTGTTTTGAAAGTGGTATGGGTATCTATGCTAGAATTTGATGTGATGTATGCCATTAGGTTGATGTTTATGTGTTACTCTGCTGCTTATGTAGATTGAGTCCGCCGTTTGAGGACAAATACGAATTTTAAGTTAAGGGTGTGGATGTGCTTCCAAAATACAATACTTTTGATGTTTAGAACTTGGAATTTTGTGTGTTCTCAATGCGATGTTAGTAGGTTCGATGTGTTTTTATATTTAATTTGTAGGATTTCAGGGTAGGCACTATTTTTGGGTAAATTGTGTAGAAGTTGCTAAAAATAAAGTTCCATGAGACCCTTTGGGCGATAGAGTATTCTACGAGTCATAAAGAGGGTTTCATGTATAATTCTAGTAAATGGAGGATTTCTGAAGTTGAGTCTACGAACATACATATGAGCCATAGAAGACTTTATGAGCCGTAAACTTGGTATTGTGTCCTGAGGATCAAAAGGTAGGGACTTGCTGAAAATCCATCAGATGAAACCCCCTACAGGCCATAAAATCTTATACAGGTTGTAGAGGGGTGTCAGAAAAGACAGTGCCAGAATTGAAGCAACATTCACGGAAGCTCGATCACGAATCATAAACTGTTATACTACCCATAGAGTATCCCATAGAGCCTGCCAACCCAGTTATCCTATTTTTTTTGGTTTTGTATTTTAAACACTATAAATAGGTTTTTTAGGTTATTTTTCATAGATAACAAAAAGGGGAATATGATAGATACAATAGAGGAACGTGATAGAGCTTGAGAAACAGTTGTAAACTTTATTTCATCTTTCGATTCTAATCTAGTGATTCTCATTGAAGAGTTTGGATTTCTTGTACTTAGTTCTCATTTGTAAGTTCTCAATTATGTCATTCAAATTCATAAGTTTTGCATTTATACTAATCATGAGTAGTAAGAAGAAGTAACAATGCAAAACCGAATAATTCATAATTCTTGAAAAGTGTGCATGCATGTATTAATTAATTCTCTTCATACTGAATGCTTTCTAATAGTGGCGAATATTAGAACCTACCTAGTGTTACTGCCTAGACCAAGGTAGTAATGAATAGGAAAAAAGATTAATTAGTAGGATTTGATTGATGTTTCTTGTCTAATCAATCGAACTGGGCAAAAGAAAGGTTATACTGGGACAATAGATAAGGGTTAGTAATGTCACACTACGGGGATGGACCAAATCATGTAGTGAAATTTGCCTTTCGCCTTGGCCAAAGGGTTTGGGGATCTTAACTTACCGCTCTGCATGCTACCTATTGGAAAAGAGTTTGATTTTCTGGTAGTACTGAGTCAGGGAATCATGGGGAACACAGTACCCTAGTTACTCGTCATACTGGTTTAACACTTGTCTTAGCTTAAAATTGCTTTTCATAGTTATTGTAAACACCCCGTTCGGGGAGATAAATTGGTTAATCAAATCGAATTGCAGTTGAAGTCGTCTAAGTCTACTACTGTTGGTTCGAACCTAACCTTGGTTAGGTTATATATCTTGACAATGACTGCATTAGCCTAAAAAAAGAGGTGTATCTTGGGTGGCATCAACGTTTCATATCATCTTGTTTACTCAAACCTATCCTTAAACATTGCTAAATACTCTAACTAGGTGATAGGTGGTCACGCTGCTTGTCTGCCTCTCTAATTTGAAGTCCACCATGCCTCTCGAACAATGTGAAGGCTCACCTCAGGAACAGAGCCCACAAAAGCAAACTTGTCAGCCAAAAGTCTCACCCTCTACAACAGTATCTGCATTGACATGTAAGTTAGGAGTGACCTTTATATAAGGTCCTTGACTCGTTACTTTAATACCCTTGGAACAAGAGTTATAAAATACATGTGCACAATGGATATGCATAAATAATATACATAAGAATATACTTCATAATAAGCTCGATAAGTTCAAAAAAATGTTCAAATGGGTCACGACATGTCTCAATTCAATCCACACTTAAAACGTGTCATAAACGTCAGTAAAGAAGATAAACCCATCACCCCGACAAGTCCATGATAACATGTATAATGCTCCAAAAATATGCTACAGCAGCGTGTACAAAGCCCTAACACATTATGGCAGCATAGATATGCCCCTAACATATTACGGTAGCTATGTATGCCCCTAGTAACCATATCACAATAATAAAGAAAGATATCCAGCATCACACAACATATAACTTATAAAATTATTCGATATTTTTCACAAAATAGCATGCGTAGGGATGATAGATGACACTAGTTCTGGTAAGCCCACGCTTGTCCCGTCATGACCCAGACCTAGGGTTTAGGAGCTACATGGTGAATGGGAACCCAAGAGTCCCGACAAGCCTCAAAGTATCCATATTCACATAATCAGTTCAGAAGTGTATGGGAATAGTAACCACATAATCTAAGGGATGGGAAAATAGGACTCATGCTGTGGAGATGTCATAGGGGAAGGGATTAACATGGATCCACATCACACGTAGCACATAAATACTAAGGGGCGGGTAAGTATGACAAACGCCATGCTTAGATCAAACCTTAGAGGGACAATAGAGCCTTTGAGAGGGTTCTTAAAGAGAGTTCAATAGAATTCAAAGTGTAGGAATAAATTTGAATGAGCGAAATAAAATATAAGTCATGTGACTCTTTACGCAGCATGGAAAGTCACAAAAGACCCTTAAAAAGAATCATAATTACGAAAATGCCATTAATAAAATGAGTAGAAAAATTGAAGTCAGGGGTTTCAGGGAGGAGTATGCTGACTGTATACTTGGTCCGTGATCCAACACTTAGAAAAATTCTTTCTAATGAAGGTCCGAGACAGTAATTCAATACTTAGATTGAACAATGTTCCATGGGTGTGAGGGAGTATGCCCTTAAGCAAGGTGATGGAGTTGAGAGAGGCTAAGATGATGGAGTTCATGAATCTTAATCAAAGTCCCATGAGTGTAAGGGAGTACACCCTCAAATTCAATAAGCTCTCAAAGTATGTTCCTCATTTGGTCACCGATCCTAGATCAATAATGAATGAGTTTGTGTTGGGAGTGTCCGACTTGGTAAAATAAAGAGTGTCGTATTGCCATACTAGTGAGTGATATGGACTTGTCTCGGCTCATGACATATGCCGAATAACTTGAGGGGGAGAAACTTAGGAAGAGAAGAAGTGCCGAGTCCAAGAGGGCTCGATTTGAGGGGGACTTCAAAGGTGCCAAGGGTGGCCATTTCCAACAAGGTCACAAGTTCCAAGGTCAAGGGTCCTCCAATTCTCCAAATAAGAAGTTTTCTAATGATGGGGTGTCTAACCCAAGGTTACAAGGTGGCAATGGTGGGATGACTAATCCTAGGTGCCAAAAGTATGGGAAAAACCGTGGTGGTCCATGTTTGAAAAACTCTAATGCTTGCTTCGGTTGTGGTGACGTGGGTCACAAGATTGTTGGTTGCCGTCATGCTCAAAACAAGAGTAGGGATGGTCGACCTCAAGGCCAAGGTGTTAATGTGGGTCAAAGGGGAAAGGGAGGCCACCAGGGGGGTGCTCCAATGCAAAATAAGTTCTATGCTCTCCAAGGAAGGCAAGGAGTGGATGAGTTGCCAAATGTTATTACCTGTATGTTAAAAGATTTTTTATTATGATGTATATGCTTTGATAGATCCGGGTGCCGCTCTTTCTTTCATTACTCTTTTTGTTTCCAATAAGCTTCATGTGTATCTCGAATTATTGTGTGAACCTTATGAAGTATCTACCCCCGTTGGTGAGTCTATCATTGCTAAAAGAGTCTTTAAGAATTGACCCGTGTTCCTATTGGATAAAGTCTTTCCTTGTGATTTGGTTGAACTTGATATGGTGGATTTTGATATTATTCTTGGGATGGATCAGTTACATGCATATCATGGTTCCATTGATTGTAGAACCCGTAAGGTTATATTCCAATTCCCTAATGAGCATGTTCTTGAGTGGGAAAGTTGTAATATGGTGATCAAGGGTAGATTTGTTTCTTGTCTTAAAGCCCAAATATTGATTCTAAGGGTTGCATTTACCATCTTGTAAGGATTAGGGATGTTGAAGTCTAGAGTACTTCCTATTGAGTCCGTTCCAGTGGTCAACAAGTTTCTTGATGTCTTTCTCAATGAGCTTTCCAGTGTTCCTCCCGAAAGGAAAATAGACTTTGGTGTAGACCTCCTTCCTGATACAAAACCTATTTCCATATCCCTTTACCTTATGGCTCCGGCGGAGTTGAAGGAGTTAGAGGATCAACTGAGGGATTTTTGGAGAAGGCCTAGCAAGTCACCTTGGGGGTGCACCGGTGTTGTTTGTAAAGAAAAAGAATGGTTCTCTAGTGCATCAACTACCGGCAACTCAGTAGAGTCACCATAAAGAACAAGTATCCTCTACCAAGGATAGATGACCTTTTTGATCAACTACAAGGGGCAAGTTACTTTTCTAAGATTGATCCTCCGTCCGGATACCACCAAGTGAGTGTGAGGGAGTGTGAAATTCCCTAGACGACTTTCCAGACTAGGTATGGGTATTTTGAATTTGTAGTAATGTCTTTTGGCTTGATAATGCATCAACAATACTTATGAAGCTCATGAATAGGGTCTTTAAATCCCACCTTGAAATGTTTGTGGTGGTCTTTATTGACGATACATTGATTTATTCCTGAAGTGAAGAAGAACATGTGAATCATTTGAGGGTGGTGTTGGATATTATGAGGGATAAGAGATTGTTTGCTAAATATGAAAAATGTGAGTTCTAGTTGAAAGATGTTGGGTTCCTAGGGCATGTGGTGTCAGGTGATGAAATTAAAGTGGACCCTATGAAAATGGAGGTGATAAGGAATTGGTCTAGACCCTTGAATTCGACGGATATTAAGAGTTTCTTGGGTTTCGCGGGATGATAGTTCACACTACCCATGGACACTCTACTTAGAGCATCATCCACGGGGTTTAATTTACCTGAACAGGATTGTACACCTCTGTCAGCCAACCGTTATTGACTGCCTAACAACATTATTGAGCGGGGATAGACATACCAATATAAATGCATTAAAATTATCTTCTTGTATTATGAACCGAATGAGGTGTAAGGGTAGTTGTCACTGGTCTCCCTTACACGGATCACCCTAGTTTCCTAGTGTTGAACAATCTCCCTATACTACTGCAATCTATCCACTCCAACATCTTGCGAATCCAGAGTAAACAACTAATCCCCTAGTTGATCAGGCTAAGAAGTATAGGTAAAGATAGCAATGGAATATCCAAAAGAAACCATTCATAGATATTCAAAGTTAAGAACTACACATTGTCTGTGGCTACAACCCCAGAATATGGAGACTTAGCCACTCATGAACATAAGTACATCATGAATGAATTGGAAAACATCAAAAACTAAAGGCTAGACATTAAACTAACCAAATACCATGGAAAAGAGTTCTCTGCCGTCCCTACTGCAGTTCTTGCGTAAAAATAGAATGTAAACCTAAAGTATATGATAGAATAATAATAAAAATCCCATAGTTCAACTTTTTTGCATCGAGTCCTCAAGTCTGCGAGTCAGACCCCTTGTATTTCTGACTTTTCGCTTAATTTGCTGACTGGGCAGTTTTACACAACTTTTGCACAGGTCCGCGACGCAAACTCTGCACACTTTTCAGCTTCGTATCTTTTTGTGCTTTTTTCAGCTTCCACCACCTTGTTCCAAGTCTGCAATGTGGATTTTTGGTCTTTTTGCTACTTCGACTGACTTTTTATCTTTCGAATTCCAAGCTGTGTTCTTCACTCAATTTAGGTTTGACTCCGAATTTCCCAATTAAAGCAAAATCCTGCAAAAACACAACTAACCGGCCCACTTGGCCTTGTGTTAGCAATATAAGAGAAAGTACACAAAAACACCTAGACTCTATGAATTACCCTCTGACTTGCCTCTAATTATTGGCTAATTAGGCGTATAAATACGCCTAAGATCACCACCCCACACTTAGAGCTTTGTCCGTCCTCAGGCAAACTAAGACACATGCATGCGACTCCCTATGGTAATATGTACGCATTTCTCTGAACCATGGTGAACAACTTTCGGTGCCCTGGGTGGAAACTACTTGCTCCTAACACTCATGTATACATGTGGACTCATGCAGAATGTTTAACAGTTCTTCCAGTTACCAACCTTGAATGATCATGTGCCTCCACCAAGAAGAATTACCCCATGCACACCACTAAAAATTTAACAAAAGATTAAGAATAGGTACACAAACAACTCTCACTCTCCGGAAAAATGTTTCTAGTTGCTTCTAGATTCCATAGGCTTGCACTTAATGTAAGCTTCGACCTAGTTGGAATTTTTCTTAGAGGATCACGTAGGTCTTTGTTTGGCTGTAATGTAGGTTGTGGGTAGGTGGGATACATTTATGGATATGGTTGTCATGGCTCAATTCCCACGTGCTCGTAGCACACACTTGGCTTTCTTCTGTCCCTTTCGTTTCTCCTTAATTCACAACCCTTGTTAACACTCTACTAGTTCAATCTGTAAGTACTCCTACATATTTACATCCAATACCCAAAATAATACCACTTCAAATAAATAGACACCCTACAAAGAAAATGACAAAATATTTTTTTGAACCAGTGTGCATCCGCGATGGATCTGCAACGCGGAGGCATCGCGGATCAGCATTGGATAACTGACTTCAATTTTTTATTTTTTTGGGGCCAAAACAGTGTGCTTCCGCGTTTGCTCCGCGACGCAGACCAACATTGTTTGGTCGGCACTATATTTTTTTTGACACTGTACTATTTCTCAGCCCTCGGGTGTCCACTCAAGTTCCCTCTCCTCCAATTCACCATGCTAAAGCGCTAGGGAATTAGGATAAATAGATATACTTTATCAAAGAAAAGGGATTGACTTGAATTGTAGTTAATAAAAGAATAGGCTAAGGCTAAAAAAAAGGCTAACTAGGGTCATTTTCATCTATCAAAGAAACACCTAGATCCTCTCCTCTAGTTCCGAATCCTACCAAGTCTACTCTACATACCAGGCAAGTTCTCGAACCTATTGCAACCGAGACTCACAATTAGCTCGCTCCCTCATGGCACACTCTCATCACAAGGTTAGCACTGGAGTTCCTATTATGGTATTCAAATGTATTCAATTAATTAAGCATGCATATAATTGTGACTAATAAGGATCAAGCAGCTACCCTTAAACTAAGTTCGAATGTTGCGCTCGATGCTCATTTTGTACACTACCACACTCTACATGAACTCGATTTGACGAATGCCCTTAGGGCTGTCGTCATCCATCCATCATAGGACCCCCATCACTCAACTTTGACTAACACAACTATTTGCAACAGATGCGCAACTACCCATAACTCATTGCATACACAGAATATTAACATTTAAACATCCATGCGTATAAGTAGTTGATAGTTGTTAATACCCAACCTAAAATAAATGATGTTCAATCCTAACATTAATATAGATGTCCAAACATAAGCAATAACATCACAAAGCAGAAATAGAAAATAATGGTCTTAATACATCCAATAGAAATAGAATTAGAAGCATCAAGAATAAATGCATTCCCACCCCACACTTAGTGTTAGCATTGCCCTCAGTACTAGCCATACAAAACCTATGAGACGGGAACTCTGGTGCTCACTCATCATTAGGGCTTGGTAGGATGGGCTCACCCCCAACATAAATTGGTGGCTCATCTACTATGTCGTCCTGCTTGGACTCATCCTCCTCCTCATCATGCACCTCTCCTGGGTTCATGGGTACATCATCTTGACTGGCTCAATGAATCATGGTCCAATGCGTAAGACATCTTTTGTATCAGCATTCAGCGGATATTGGACCTCAACCTCTTGCAGCTCTTCTCTCATAGAGGGGCGACCGCTAGTACGGTGTGGAAGCATCTCGAGACCATACATTCACGCCATGATCAGCTCATCGTGGTAGGCTCTCTCTGCAGTAGTCACACCAGCCCCAAAGACACATCCGACCCCTTAATATTGGTGGCAACATAAGGAGGGGCCTGGATGATAGGATAATTGGCCTCCTCCTTGGTTACACTTGTCATGCTACACAAAGCAGTTATAATGCCCTGAAAGCATACCTACGACCCTTGAGTGTGTTGGCCTTCCTTATTGCCAGCTGGAAGATAACTCCATAGTTCAGTGGCATCCCTGTCATGAGTGCAAAGGCGAGGCACACTCTATCACTCGTCATGTTTGTGAAGTGCAGTCCCAAAAAGAAAGAGTGTGTCACTATCTTGACCCAGACCCGAGCCTTATAGGATATGTGAGCAAATGGAAATGAGAGGTGGTAGCCCCGTTCTGCATGTCGAACCCACTTAGAAGTAGAGGTCGTCCCTTATAGTGTGTGTCTGATGGCTTGGTATAGAAGGCAATTGAATAGCTCCTGAAATGAAAGAGCGGGGACCTCTTTAGGGGTGCCAAGTACCCCGTTGCTAGCAAGAGGCGAAAAATTCACCTCCAATCCACGAAAATGACAGAGTGGGACCTTGGTTCCTTGCTCAGATTTGCGTAGAATTCTCAAACCAAGCTAAGATTGCAGGGTCGGGGCTGTTTGAACAAGAACCCCAACCGCAACTCGTTGCACCTATTTAAAATTTGGGGGTAGTCATGCCTCAATGTATCCATATCCATCGGGATGTCCGGGTAGTATTTCGTCCCGTCATGAGACTGATACCACCTTTGACCATCTTTGTGAACAGGATTGGCCCCATACTGGGCCTACTAGCCCCTCCTAGTGTCCCTAGTCACGTCTGGGATGTCTCAAGCCCGCTTTTTAGTGTTGACAGCCCTTGGTCTTCTAGATTGAGCTCCACGGTATGGACGTGAAGACATGATTCCTGCAAGACAAGAGGTCACAATGAATATACAAGAGGCACGACCCTACACTTAAACTTAAGCCTGTATGGCGAGGGTACTTAGACTTTCCCAAGTCATACGGGTTGTAACTCAGCAATCCAACACCTGCAACTAGCCCGATGCATCAAACATACGAGCACAACATAACCACATACCCCGATAGTCTTGATAGTCGCAAGTACAACTCCATATGACATCACTCTCGAACACTTTGACCCCACATTTAGCACCTTCAACCCCACACTTATTCGGGACAAACCAACATAGAAGTACACATTCATAAGGGATACGACAGAATACTAAACATGAATGTCAACTAATCTCCCCCCCTCCCCCCCACAAGATATTGTACTCCCTCCCTACAATAATACTTGGGCATAATTCATAGTGTAATACATCAAACAATGCCTCATCACAAGAACAAAATCAAAAGATTCCTCCCTTATCCCCAAATTTTGTGCCAATCTCGATAGTTACAAATACAATCCCTCGTCACAGTCTCTGTCGCACATGAATTCAACCTTATACTTGAATATTTGGCAAAAGCACACAATAAAGTGAACATAAGGCATGGAGAACACATAATCCCCCAAATTTTGGCCCAATCTAGGCATAATTTTGACCATCTAGGCATAATTTTGACCTAGGGTTTTTACCCACAATAAACAAACCCAGTTCGTACCCATATGTACAAATTTACCACAAATAGCACACACACAACAGAAGTATTATCCACAGATAAGCAAGAAACAACCCAACCCATGTCGAATTTCACCCCAAATCGTGTAGGACTACCACCTTGAAGCATCAGACTAAAGCAAAATCGGGATGAAGAAAACATACCTGGAGAGAGGAATGAATTTCGTGCAGT